>PVIY010023357.1:0-39436 GCA_004026745.1 Myrmecophaga tridactyla | reverse complement strand
TGCTACGTTGCATTCTCTCATTTAAGCACCAGCCAATTAAGCCAAACGTCACTCATTGCAGCAGACACGCCTCCTAGCTGACTGCAGATGTAATTGGCAACAGATGAGGTTCACGTACTGTTGGCTTATGTCCGCAGCAACAAGACTAGGTGTGCTCACCTGGCCAAGTTGACAACTGAATCTAACTAACACACCACCCTCTCATATTTTTCCTTCTAGCTGCTCCAGAATACAGCAGGCTAGAGGGCTTAAATATTTTTTTATCATCACAATCGACTTTTTTTTCTTTTTTTTGTGAACAATAATGTATATACAAAAAAGCTATAAATTTCAAAGCACAGCACCGCAATTAGTTATAGAACACATTTCAGACTTTGACATGGGTTACAATTTCACAATTTTAGGTTTTTACTTTTAGCTGCTCTAAAATACTGGAGACTAAAATAGATATCAATGTAATGATTCAGCATTCATATTCATTTGTTAAGTTCTATCTTCTATGCATAATTCCACCATCACCTTTGATCTTTCCATACCTTTCACTGGGGTTGTTTGGGCTATGGCAATTCTAAATTTTTGCTATTGGAAGGGTCTGTCACTAATATGGGGTAGGGAGATGGAACTATCTGATGTTCTAGAGAGGCTGGGCTAGGTTTCAGGACTTATCTGGACCAGGGACCCATCTGGACATTGTTAATTTCTGCCAAGTTACTCTA
This sequence comes from Myrmecophaga tridactyla, assembly GCA_004026745.1. Classification (NCBI taxonomy): domain Eukaryota; kingdom Metazoa; phylum Chordata; class Mammalia; order Pilosa; family Myrmecophagidae; genus Myrmecophaga; species Myrmecophaga tridactyla. The sequence continues at coordinate 38,720 of PVIY010023357.1, read as the reverse complement.
GTGTCTGGAACCCTTGTGGAATCTTATAAATTGCCCCAGGTGTTCTTTAGGATTGGCCGGAATGGTCTGGTTGTGGGGGGAGGTCAGGAATATTGTATCTAGTCAGGACTTTATAGCAAAAGAATCTCAGAGTACCATCTCAAATTCATATCTTTTAATATGGGTATGAAAAAAAAGGAAGCTGAAAAACAGCAAGATTCAGCAAGAAATAAAGAATGGAAACTCTGTACCATTTTTACAATTTGAAATGCTGTAAACAGCAAAATGGGGGAAAATCTCTTATGTATTAAGAATGTAATCCCTTATAAATCTATTTGCTTACAAAAGCAGATTCTTACTCATTCTTTGAAGTAACCAATTTTGTGCACATCCCTACCTCTGAAAATAATGAAAAAGGATAAGCCTGTAATTCAAAAATCTATTATAGTGACACTTAATGAACTCATCTTTGCTAAGGCTATCAATGACTAATATTGGCTATATCTTTGGGTGACTGCAGAGAGAATGCTGTCAGAAAAGAGGAAATGAGTGAATATAAATGCCAATAGATTATAATACCTGTTTTAGGATAACGGAATGAATCTGCCCTCCTTGTTTCCAACATTGGGGATGTAACATGAATAATTTCCACATCAGATTCATCATTTTCTTCATATAGAATTCTAAGAATTCTGCCACCACTGGAAGCTTAAAAGAAATTTAGATGTTAAAAATTTAGAAGAATTAATCTAGAAAACAATCATAACTGTCCATTCCCTGTAGTATTAGACTGCCCATAAGAAAAATAAATTATGTAAAAATGTTGCCTTTTATGTATGCAGATATCACCAGTCTTTGTAGTGGTAAGATGAATTATTTCTAAACCACTTTTAGTAATTAAAGGTCCCTCTTTTGGTGGGCAAAAACTGAAGAGAGAATGTACATATTTTTCAAAGTCAGGAAAAAAAACTTGTGAAGGGTTTTGGTCTTTGCATACCTTGAACTGAGTACATTTTTTGTTGAAAAAGGAATTATTTAATTACATTTATAATATTTCCTATAAAAAATAAGTGCTGTTTAAATCTAGTTGTTTTGAATGATTTCTTTCTTCATGTCAAAATCATGTTGTAACAAATATTCTTATGGCAAAACGTTTTTTAACTTAAAAAACTCTACACCTCTGAGTGTACCACACAGAGGATGCTATTACTTAATGAGATTTGCTTTCAGTTTTTTTTTCGATAGGCAGGCACTGGGAATAGAACCCCGGGTCTCCAGCATGGCAGGTGAGAACTACGCCTGCTGAGCCAGTGTGGCCTGCCTCAGTTTTTTATATATACTGTACACTATACTGTACACTTTTTTATATATACTGTATCATGTATTGGGCCACAATGTAACACATTTCTAACTGAGTCAAAAAGTTCGAAAGCTACTATTTTAAAGCGCTGACTCAGTCAATAAAATGCTTGCAAATTCACCCAGAAGAAGGAATTTGTTCTCTTTTTTTCCTCCATCTGTACATACACTGATTTGGTCACCTGTTCATGAAGATACTTTAATCATTAAGTTTTTACAGTGATTTATTACAATGTGGTATTTTTCATTTTGCTACCAGTGTAGCCACCAATATTACCAAAACCAGCTTCAAGGTGAAAAAATGGCAAAGGGAGGTAAAGGATCTGAGGCACTAAACCACCATATAAATATTTTTATTAGAATTCATTAAACTGAGATAGATCTGTATATTTCAAATAACTACCAGTAGAATCCAATCTTCATCACTTTACAATTATCCAAGATACAGAATCTGTGCACTTAACCAAAATGTAGTTGAATTTCATAAGACTTTAATTGACCTGTAATATATTACTTTGAATCCTCTTACTTGATTCAGCTTTTGGACACCACCAATAGCCAGAATATCTATCAAATTCTTCTTGAAGAACAAAGGTAGCAACTCCAGCTGATCTGGGATCCTCTTCCATGTTGGCTAGCTCTAGATAAACATGAAAACAACATTATCACAGGAAGCTATCTTATTATAGGCACAAAGCATAAGGACTCAGTTTGAGGGGTAGTTGCAGTGTAGTGTTAGACTCTGGAACAAGAGTTCAAATCTAGTTCCATCATTTACCAACGGTCTGAATTTGGGCAAATCACCCCGTCTCACACAACTGAAGTAATCTACATGTAAATAGAGAAAAAAGCCTATCTTGTCAGGTTGTTACGAGGACTAAATGAGTGACTTTACATAAAGCATTTACAACATGCTCCATAACTATTTCTTGTTATCTTGTTTAGTTAGGATCATGGAAAAAGTGACTTATAACTCTCCTACACAAAGAACTAGATCTTAAGATCTAGAACAGATCTTACAGATTATATAATTCACCTGCTTCTCTCTTCTCTTCAGGCAGAGGAGCTCAGCTTTTATCTGTTTTACATTTAGGTTTCCAACTAATAATCTGAAGGTCCCTCTTGTTTATATAGTTTTAAAAAAACCACAAAGCCATAATTACAGAAGATTTCATGGCAGAGGGAAATAAATGTTTACAACACATTTAAGTAAAAAAAAAAGCAAATTACTAAATGATAGACACATTGTGATTACATTTATAAAAATCTTATACATACATATATTTTTAAGTATTGGGATATAAACCAAAATGTTTTCAGGGATTATATCCAAGTAGTGGGATTATGGGCAAGTCCCTTTTTCAATTCCTGAATAATTTATAAATTTTCCATGTACTGTTTATTTTTGAGAAATGCATGTATTTGTATACCACACCTCTTTCAAGTCATATATTTCCAACTTCCCAGAATGCTTTCTCAGGTCTCTTCCTAGTCAATATCCACTCTCATTCCACAAGCAATCCTTGAACTGCCTCTTATTATCGCAGGTCAGTTTTGCATAAACTAGAAATCATACATTATATTTTGTGTCTGATTTCTTTTTGAGATTCTCAATGTTGTTACATGTATCAGTAGTTCAATCCTGTTTATTGCAGAATAGTATTCTACTGTATGAATATACTACAGTTCTTTTATCCATTCTCTTACTAATGGACACCTGAGCTGCTTCCAGTTTTTGACTATTTTGAATAAAGTTTCAATGAACATTCACGTTGTGGGCATGTTTTTATTTCTCAAACAAATATTTAGGAGTCAAATGGCTGGACAGTAGAGTGTTAGTTTAACTTTACAAGAAAATGTCAGTTTTCCACAGTGGTTTTGTTTTATAGTCCTACCAGAAATGTATAAAAGTTCCTCTCCAACATTTAGTGTTCTCAATTTTTTTCATTTTAGCCAGTCTTAAGCAGGTGTACAGTAATATCTCAAAGCGATTTTAATTTTATAAGTAAGTCTCAATTTTTAATTTTTCTTTATCTGGATTTTCTATATTGTCTGAAATAAATGTGCAGTATCAACCAATAATCCATTATCAGAAAACTATGAGTTCAGAAGTGCTTAGAATTCAGAATTTTGGGAATTTTACATATGTTGTACATCCATAGTAGTTTATGTAACATCTCTAGCATGGTAATCAAATATCCTGTAATCAAATACACCAGTATCCCTGCAGTAAACTTATAAATTGACACATTAAGTAGGATTAAGATTATAACTATCTCGAGGTCAGTTCAGGTCAGGTTTTGCCACCAGAAGAGTTTTAGCACTAAATTAATGAAAAGAGCTTTCATTTTCAGAGCTTTCTGAATTTTGGAATCAATGATAAAGCTAAGACCAGAGCTCAGTTTTCTTGTATCTTTCAATTACTCCATATTATCTTATTTTATGGACTCTATCAGAAATGAAGATAGGTACCATAAATTGGTGTCTACTAATCACTTATTACAGATCTCAATTCTCAGTTATTTATTAAATAAATATATGGCACCATCCTGTTTTCCCAATAAGGTAAGTCATTTGAGATTAGAGGCTGATATTTTAAATTGTTCCATCACACTAGGTCAAGAATAAACACATACATATACCTGCTGACTACATCCATTTAAAAGGAGGCTTTCACTTGGAAACCTACTGTGAATAGGCAGAATAAGTTGATGCTCACTCCCTACCTACCTTTTTATCTAAACAAACACTTCACAAATACTCAGGCACTTTTCTAAACACGTCACAAATATTAATTCTTCCAGTTTTATATATACTGTACAGTATATGTCCAATCCTAGGAGGACAGATTAACATTTTTTACAGATGTGGTAACTAAGTGAGAGGTTAACTCTCCTAAGGTCACAGAACTAGTAAATCTCAAAGCTGGGACACAAACCCAGGTAGTATTCTCAACCATTACACATTCTGAGTAATAACAAATTACCACATACCTACATTCACAATAAAGAATAAAAACACTATTAAAACATTCTTTAAGGTTCCAGTGCTATTTAAATTCTTATCTTCATAATAACCCTGTGCAGGAAAACAAGGCTGGTATTTTATCAAAGAAAAATAGACTAAAAATGCCTTAATTTTGATAGCTTATGTCAGAGCTTTGCAGTCCCAGCCTCAAGTACTATAACTAGCATGTAATAATTTTTGAAATTTTACTTTTTGAAAGCATGAAAAAATGGCTAGGACTTCTAACACTGATTGAGTAACTATCAGTCTAACTTTTCTACTGCCTTTGGTAGCTCTTCTGATTCCCTGACTTGAAGTGGGGAGCCATTAAATACCAGAAACCTGTAGCTTTTCCTTTAAAAATTCCCTACCCTACCCCTTTTTTCTATCTCATGCTCTAGTTTTAGGTCATATTACCTGGATCATTGCAATAAACTTTGGTGTCCTAGACTTCAGTTTTGTACTTCTCAAATATACCTTCCACAAAGTATCCAAAGTGATTTCTGACTGCACCACTCAACTGCTAAAAATTTTTCAATGGACCCCCACATCATGATGCAGTCCTTGTTCATTTATGTATAGTACAGCCTATCCCTGCCCTAGTCCTTCTCATCTGCTAGCGTTATCTTTTGCTACTTGACTCACACTCCATTTTTTAGGAATACCAGATAGCTTCTAATTCCTCATACACACAGCAGTGTCTTTTATAGTCACAATCCTGCACATACAGCTCCCCTTATGGAGTTTTACTAGCTAATATTCAAGCATTAGTTAAGATCAGTTTAGGTGTTAACTCTTCTGGGACGCTTTCCCTGACCACTGTCTCTGATTGGTGCTCTCAACACCCTTTGTCTCTTATTCTGTCTTGTTTATCTAATTTCCTTGAGGGCTAGGGCTATGTCGCATATGATTCTGTACCCTTACTACCTGCCACATTGCCTGGCACATATGTACTTAATATAGTTTTTGTTGATTGACTGAATAGGTGGAACACATTTTTCAATAATCCTCATGATGAAAGAATTTTTGCTGTCAATATGCGATAGTATACTAAAATAACTAAGTAAGGAAGATACCTGGTAAATAATGAACACTGGATTAAGCAAAAGTTGGACAAATTACTTTTCAGAGTGACCATCTTTCATCATAGAGCTTATTCTTAAGTTTTTTCACATAGTCAAAGAAAAAGCAATACACCATACCTCAACTTTCACTTAATGAAAGCTTTATAGGAAACAACCCCATCTTTTCCTACTTTGAGTAGTGCTTAGCAATATTATAGCTACTTCAATAGAAATGAGGAAAATATTTACACAATATATACAGTTCTACAGTAAGTTTTGTTATTCCTATTATGACAACATACTTAGGCAGGCTTTCCAAAAAGGGGAGATAAATTTTCAGTTAATTCTCATAGTGTGTATTTGATTTTTGTTTCCCAAAAAAACAAGACTAATTTTTTAAAATGAAATTTTATTTTAATGAGAACAGTTTTGGGAAAGTTCTGGAAGTCTTTTATTAGGCTTAATGAACAATCATATCAGAGGTGCTGCTGTTGTGCTATCTGAAAATGAACATTAATACCAAGTAGCATTACACAGGTGTTCCACACCAGTTATTCACTGTACTTTTCTCTATTGTTTTAATTTTAAAGAGTTAAATTTAAAATTCACAGGATGCCTCAACTGAAAAATGCAAGCAAAAGCAAAATGAATTTTAAAAATGTTTTTCAGGGAGGTAGCTTCGAAGAACTATCCATTACCATTGTGCACATAGGTGAGCCTCCTTTCTTCTCTGGTTACGATGTTAGATATCCAAATATCATTGCTATGTATAAAAGCAATCCAGTCTGGATCAGCAGGGCATAATTTTGGATCCATCCGTATATTGGGACAACTAGTCTCCACTAAATTGGGCCGTAATGGTTGTTGCTAGAAAAGTAAACAACATTTTATGGCAAGTATCAGACTAATACATATGTATTTGTTTGCCAGCATCCTTTCTATAAGATGAAAAACATTTCCAGATAAAATGTCAGTATCATTGCTCCCTAGAGAACTAGACTTTCATATGCCTTAACTTATAAGGATTCATTTTTATACTCTGCATTAGAATGCTAACAGTGATAAGAAAGAGAAGAAACAGAGTGCAACAGTACTTTATAAATTTTATTACCCAAATCTGTTTAATGAAGTAATTGTTATTTATTAAATATTTTATTAAACATTTATTGAATGTTTTATTTATTAAACATTTAAATTAATTTTACCAATTTAAAATAGCTTGCCTACAAAAATAATGAAACTCAGAATCATCACAATTTTATTAAAAAAAAATAGTTCTAAGAGTACATAAAGATGTGCCCGGAATAAACCAAATATTTAAACTATCTCAACTTATTAAGATAAATTAAGCTTTCAAGGGAACCAAAAATGGATTGCCTTGTGATAACATTATCTTCTAAAAATCTCTTTTAGGAATTGATGCCCTTTACTATATGGCAAGTGTTTTAATTTTTAGCATTTAAAATTCTTAGTTTAGAGAAATGATTAATTTTTAAAATAAGAAATTAATATCCATATTTCTTGTTTTCATTACTACTCAATTTTTAGTTGGTAGGGTAAATAGATGTTTTTGGTTTGCTTGCTAATTACCTTTCAGATTTGGGTGAAAATAACTTTTAGGACCCATAAAAAAGATTTAACAAGTAGTATACTTAAACTTACAGTAAATCCTTGTGGCCCTCCATCTTTTACATGATAAATTCCACTACCAGCTTGAAATAGGAAGGTTCCACTTCCTGGGTGATAATCATAAGAAGCAATTCCAACTGTTCCAATGCGTTTTCTTTCTCTTAATAGCTCTTCTTCTCGAGAATACATTCCATAGTCCAGTGTTGCCTAATGGAAAAGAAAGGTAAGTTGTTTATTTCAGGCTTTTGAAAGCTTACCTTTTGCTTTTAGCACTGATATTCTAGCATCTTCAACACCATTGAGTCTACATTTTGAGTTACCCCCAAATTTGCCAGCAACTTCAAGCAAATCAATTTTAGGAAGTCTGCTGAAAGAATTCTTGGTAAAGAGTCTTTAGATGATAATTGTATGTATTAGAGGACCAGAATAAAGTTTCATTAACTTGGACAAAATCTCCTTCAACCTAACTGTAATTTTTGCTTTTGCATGGACAGGCACCAGGAATCGAACCCAGGTCTCAGGCATGGAAGGCAAGAACTCTGCCACTGAGCCACCGTGGCCAGCCCCTAACTGTAATTTAATAGTTTTGAATACAGTTAAACTGAGCACAGACCTTGAAGTCAAGAGGCTTGAATACTGGCTTTGAGAATAGTAATATCATCTACTTCAGCTTTGTAAGATTTAACTTAAACAAAAATATGTAAAGTTAAGTTTAGCACAATGAATGCTTGTAATTAGTACCTTTCCAACTACATTTACCAAAATTCCTCTAATAAAACCTAGGTCACTGACCTAAAACCCAGTATGTGATTCATGGCCTCCTGGCCTTTTCCAATTGCCCACCCCCCCCCGAAAAACTATTCTTCTTTCTATCCATCCAAGCTTTATTTTTACCCTAAAACCTTAGCTTGAATTCAACCTCAGAAAAACAAAGAAAACAAATCCAATTCTTGTCAATTTTAAAATTACATTTACAGTTTCCCTCATTAAAAGGTACTTACACTTTACCAGATTATAATAAATAAACGTTAAAAGGTATCAAGGAGTAACACTTTAAAAAGGACTCTAGATAAACATATTGACAGAAACGTCATCATTCTGAACTTTAGATAGTACACTGAAAGAAAATATTGCTCAAGGTGATAAGTCCAGTTAAGTACTTGCAAACCTAAAATAACATAAGGTAAGGTTAAGAACATTTCCACTGAAGTCAAAAGCATTTCTGACCCTATGATTATGTTTGATTTTCTCCTCTCTTATTCTCCATAAATGTCACCAGGCTTGATTCATACTTAATGTTTTACTGCTTTATAATCAGAACAAAAAAATAAAAGAGCCAAAAATTTTTACAAGAAAACACTATTATTTATAACTTTATGATTTATAATTTTACTTGAAAGAAAAAATAAGCAAAATGGTAAGAAGAGCCCTGAAAAAGTCCAACTGTGGGGACTAAGACTAATTTTACCAGATATTAAAAAATTAAAGCCTTCTATATTTAAAATAATGTAGCTTTGATACATAAATAAATAGAATGGCACAGAATAGAAAATTCAAATTAAAAAGTGAATAGAGAAATTGGTAAGAAAAGACCATGGGGAAAAAAATGGGACTTAAATAAATGACAATGGATTTATAAAAAGTTAACACTGAATCTACTCTTTACACATTCCAAAATGGATCAGAGATTTAAATGTTAAAAATGAAACAGACTCCCATTTCTAGCCAAGACAGAATTACAGGGAATAGATTTACCCTCCTGCCTGAAACAACAAGAAACCTGGACAAAATATATGAAATAGTAGTTTTCAAGATACTGTACATCAGGCAACAAATGACAGTGACCCTAGAGAATTGGGAACCAAATTAGATGAACCTTACAATTGTACAATTATTGCCTTGAGAGCTTTCAGACCAAGGCAGAAGTAAGAAGGGAGAACCCAGGTAGAGGCTGGAAGACTTCCTGAGTTGAGGAGAAGTAGCTAAGACTACAGGGAAACCAACTAGAGTTTGTAGAACGAGTACTGAAGAAGAAAGAGCTGCAGAAAGAATGAGAGATATGCAGGAGATCTCTCAAGTATTCAGCATAATCTGTGCATGGGGGTGATGAAACCACCAAGAGGTTGGGGAAAGAATCTTCCAAAACAAACTGGGAAAAGTACTTGGTGTTCATATAGGACTGGATAGTAGTGCCTGTTCCCAACAGCCTGAATGGAAAACCATAATTTCACTGAACACTGGACACAGTACCTAGAAAAGTCCTGTCTAGTAATGAGGAATATTAGGACTAGATTAAACACGATTCTGGTCCTGCCTAATTTATCTTAAAAGCAAGACCTAAAAAGATCAAAGTGCTTCCAAGTAACTAGGTCTCCAAATAAGGCTCAAGAATTTTTTTAGGAATACAAACACAACAAGGTAAGAGCCACAATATCTAGAATCCAATAAAGGCAAAGCAGCAGGAAAATATAAGCCCTAATGAGGAGGGGGAAAAAAGAGTCAAACAAAATCAACCCACAACTAGCACAGATGGTAAAATTAGTAGATAAGGACACTAAAACATTTTCATAAGTTCAAAAGTTGAGACATGGAACACATAAAAAAGATCCAAGTCAAAAACCTAGATAACAACTACAATGTCTGAGATGAAAAATACACTGGAGGAGGTTAATGGCAGATTAGACCATGCAGAAGAAAAGAACAATGAACTTGAAGACATAGCAATAGAAATTGTCTAAAATGAAACACAGAGAAAAAAATTAACTGAACAGAGTGTGAGTAATCATGGGACAACTTCCAAAGTATTAATATGCAGGTAATTAGAAACCCTGAAAGAGAAGGATGGAGAGAAGACAGCAAAAATATCTGAATAATAAGCCCACACACAATAAATGAGAAGAAAACCACAGTAAGGCACATTATAAAAACTCAAAACTAGTAAAAAGAATCTCAGGAGCAACTAGAGGAAAAAAGATATGTTACATATAGAGGATCAAAGATAAGGAAGATAGCAGATTTAAGAAAAAAAGCAAGAAAGTAGAAGTGGCATATTTTAAAGTAATTACACTTCTGAATTTATCTTTCATATTCCATAATTGATATGACTTAAAGGAATTTCTGGAGTGGACAGTGAATGTACTTATTGTACTTATTTTAAATGCTTTGATTCTGTTCTATTTTTCACTAAAGTTTTTAAATATTAAATTGAATATTATTTGTTAAAAAAAAAAGAAACAATGCAAGTGTGAAATCACTGGAGCAAAATCTCTAAAGTACTAAGAGATAAAAACTGTCTACCAAGACATCTATATGCAACAAAAATAACTCTCAAAAATAAAAGGAAAATAAAGACTCTTTTAGATATACAGAAACTGAGAGAATCATCACAAATAGACCCACATTACAAAAAATGTTAAAAGAAATCTTTCAGGGAGGGGTAAGGGGTATGGTATGTATGAATTTTTTTCTGTTGTCTTTTTATTTTTTCTGAATTGATACAAATGTTCTAAGAAATGATCATGATGATGAATATGCAACTATGTGATGATATTGTGAATTACTGATCATATATGTAGAATGGAATGATCATATGCTAAGAATGTGTTTCTTTGTTGTCATATTTAAAAATATTTTTTTTAATTAATAAAAAAATTTAAAAAAAGAAGTCTTTCAGGTAAAGAAAAAAGATACTAGAAGGAAACATGGATCTACACAAAGAATGAACACCAAGAATAGTAATTACATAAGTAAATATATGAGATTTTCTTATTATTTAAATATTTTTTAAAATAATGATTACTTAAAAATAATAACAATGTAAAACAACATGTAAAATAAAGCCTATGACAGCAATTCCTTAAAGGCTGGGAGGGAAGTAATGGAAGTATACTATACTGTAACTTATTTATATTATACACGAAGTGGCATTTGGAGATAGACTGTGTATACTATAAATCTTCAAGCTATCACCAATGAAAAGAAAACAGAATTATAGCTAATAAGCCAAAGAAGATAATATTGAATTACAAAAACACTAAAATCCAAAACCAGCAGGAAAAAAAGGAAAAATAAATAAAGGACAGATGAAATAAAGAGGAAACAAATAGCAACACAGCATATTTAAACCTAACCATATCAATAATCACATAAAATATAAATGTTCTAAACACTTCAATTAAAGGCAGAAATTTTCAGATTGGATAAAAAAGCAAAACTCAGCTATATACAGCCTAAAAGAAAATCACATTACATATAAAGACACAAATAGTTTAAGAGCCAATTAAAAAATGAGCAAAGGTTGGGAACAGATATTTTGCCAGATGCACAAATGGCCGATAAGCAAATGAAAAAATGCTCAACAACAGTGGTCAACAGGAAATGTAAATCAAAACAACAATGAAATACTACTTCACACCCACTAAGATGGCTGTAATAAAAAAGACAGATACTAACAAGTGTTGGTGAGGATCTGGAGAAACTAGAACTCTTATACATTGCTGGGGATGTAAAATTGTGTAGCTGCTGTGGAAAAAGCTTGGCAGTTCTTCAAAAAATTTAAACAGAATCACCACATGACCCAGCAATTCTACTCTTAATTATATACCAAAGAGAAATGAAAAATAAGTACATATAAAATATGTACACAAATGTTCAAAGAAGAATTACTCATAATAGCTAAAAAGTAGAAATAACTCATAGATCCATCAACTGACGAATGAATAAACAAACTGTGACATATGCATAAAATGCATGTTTTCAGCCATAAAAATGAATTAGGTACTCTCTTACCTATTACAACATGGATTAACACAGAAAATATTATGCTGAGTAAAAGAAGACAGACACAAAAAGCACATCTACGATTCAGTTTATATGACATATCCAGAATAGGTAAATCCACAGAGACAAAAAGGAGATTTGTGGTAGCCAGGGTATGGTGGGAGAGGGGAACTGAATCTAACTGCTAATAGGTATGGGATGGCAAAATATACTCCACACTACCTACAATTGACAAGAAAGCTGAAGTGGCTATATTATCAAAGTAATCTCTATAGCAAAGAATACTACCAGCAACAAAAAGGTCACTTCATAAGTGTAAAAGAGTCAATTCATCAGGAGGGCATAACAATCCTATTCATTAGGTGACATAGCTTCAAAATATATAAAGAAACAAACAAAGTGGTAGGAGAAAGTTAAATATTCAATTATTGTTGGAGATTTCAACATCCTCTCTCAATAACTGTTAGAATAGAAAATCGGTAAGTACATAGAAAAGTGAAAAGGACTCAAATCAATCAAAGTCTGTTCTCTTTAATCACATGAACCTAAATTAGAAATCAATAACAGAAAGATATCTGGAAAATTCCATTTAAAAACTAAATAGTAAACTTCAAAATAATCTGTGAGTTAAAAGGAAATTGGAAAGTATTTTGAAATAAGAGGAAATGAAAATATAACAAAAATTTATAGGCTGTTATTAAAGCAGTACTTAAAGGGTAATTTAGAGGACTAAATGCCTATATAACAAGAGAAGGAAGTTCTCGAAATAGTGCTAACAGTGATCTCAGCTTTTACCTTAAGAAACTAGGAAAAGAAAAACAAATGAAATCCAAAGTAAGTGGAAAGGAAATAGTAAAGAACAGAGCATAAAACAATGAAGTAGAAACAGAAAAATGACAGAGAACATCAGTGAAAATAAAATGATAAACCTTAGCCAGAATGATCAGGGGGTATAAAAAGAGAGAAGTCACAAATTATCAATACTAGGCATGAGAGAGGGCTATCACTATAAATTCTACAAACATTAAAAAGATTATTATGAACTTTATGCCAATAAATTCAATAACTTAGATGAAATGGATACATCCCAAAAGACACAAACTATCAAAACTTACTCAAAGAAATAGATAACTTGAACAGCCCTATATCTACTGTAGAAAATGAATTTGCTTTTAAAAACTTCCCTACAAGAAAACTACAGGGCCAGATGGTTTGACTAGCAAATCTACCAATCATTTAAGGAAACAAATACCAATTCCAAGCAAATTATTCTAGAAAATTAAAACGAAAGAAATACTCTCAATCCATTCTGTGATGCCAGCACAACTCTAATTACCAAAATCAGACAAAGAAGTTATAAGGGAAGAAAACTAAAGACCAATATTCTGCCTGAACCTAAACAGAAAAAAAAAGAAAAGAAACAAAAGTTTATTAAACTGATCCAACAATATTTAAATCATACCTCAACAACAGGGTGGACAACAGTGGCTCAGTGGCAGCGTTCCTGCCTGCCATGCCTGAGACCTGGGTTCGATTCCCGGACCCTGCCCATGTCAAAAAAACAAAACAAGTGGGCTTTCCTTTCTGACTATAATGGGAAAAGGGAGTGGTGTAACAAAGTAAGGCATCAGGGACTAAAAGAGTTCAAATGGATTTGAGAGGCTGTTTTGGAGGCTACTCTAATGCAAGCTTCAGCTAGATATTGCTAATTGCCATGGGTTGGTTTGCCAAACCCTAACCAACATCATTACCCTAACACTTAAGAACACCTAGGGCTTGAACAAAAGATTCATGTGCTAAGTTTGCTTTCTTGGAACCTATAATTTCCAAAGGGTTTCTAGGCCAGATAGATCCTGATATCCAGAAGGACCAACTTCTCCAAGATTATCAACTAATTACATCCCCCTATCGTTTGTTGTCGACACCCTTTCTCAACATGAAAATGTTAGAATGGGGATTGCTCAAAGATTCTTATACACTGACAGAAGGATCAAGGGAGAGGGAGGAGTTGTAACAAAAAAAAAATAGGAATTAACAAATGAGTATGACTGCTGAATCACTATATTGCTATTTCTTTTAGCCCCCAGTGTTGTGGAGTAGTTAGAAGGAAAAATCTGAAGTAGTAGAATGGGAACCATAACAAACTTTGAAATCTGTTCTGTAACTACTTGTTAAAACGTACTCTAAAAAGTATTACTTTATTTTGTGCATATATGTTATACTTCACAATAAAAAAATGTTAAAAAAAAGGCAGTGTCCATAAATAAAGTTTTATTGGAACACACACAAGTACATGGTAGAACCAGAAAAATAAAAAAATAGTAACAAAACAAACAAACAAACAAAAAACCAAGAGGCCCTTATCCCAGGAATGCAAGGTTGGTTAAATATTAAAAAATTAACTGATGTATTTTATCATATTAACAAACTAAAAAAGGAAAACCATATGATCTCAACACAAAAAATGAACTCGGTAAAAATTCACTCTCTGTTCCTGATAAAAACTCTGCAAACTAAAAACTGAAGAGAATTTCCTCAGCCTAATAAGGGGAATTTCTGAAAAAACCTCCAGGTAATAAGCTGGTTTCTTGCTCAATAAGGCAAGAAAAAGAAACAAAAGGCAACCAAATTGGAAAGGAAGAAGTAAAACCATCACTGTTTCCAGACATGACTGTCTATGCTGAAAACTCAATGTAATCTACAAAAAAGCTAATGGAAATTTTCAGTTTAAGCAAGGTTGTAGGATACAAGATCAATATAAAATAGTCACTGTATTTCTATTATCTCATAATGAACAACGAGAAATCACAATTAGAAAATATAATATTTAGAACAGCATAAAATAATATGAATTACTTAGAGACAGACTTCACAAAAGATGTGCAAGATTGAGGTCATCACTGTCTGGGGATGGGGAAGAGGAGAGGGTTACAAAGGGGTACAAGGAAACTTTTGATACTAATAGATGAGCTAATAATTTCACAGGTGCACACATATATGTTCAAATCTACCAAATTATACACTTTAAACACCTGCAGTTTATTTCATGTCAAATTATACTTCAATAAAGCTCAAAAAAAAAAAGAAGAAAATAAAGGAAAGGAAAACCATATAAGTACCAGATGAAAACATGGGAGGAGTAGGGAAAACTGTCTTAAATATGACTTAAAATCCAAAAGCAGTAAAGCAAAAGACTGATAAATGTTACTACATAAAAACCTTATCCGTGGCCAAAACAACCCCCCCATATACCATAACAACAACAACAAAATACACATGACCACATGGGAAAAATATTTGTAAAATACACATTATAGGCAAAGGGTAATATCCCTAGTATATAAAAGGATCCTAAGAATGAAGAAAAAGACTGATCACCCCTAGAAAAGTGGACTAGAGAAATGGGCAATTTATAAAAACAAAAAGCAAATAGCTTTTAACTATATAAAATGATGAGTAATCATGCTCATTACAGAAATGCTCCCAACAAGCAAACAAATAAACCTATACTGGGATATCATTTTCCACTACTGGATTGGCAAAAATTCAATGGGTGATCATACATTGTGTTGGAGAGTCTATAGGGAACAGGCATGCTTATATTTTGCTGGTGGGAATTCAAAATGGCACAATTCCTATGGAAAGAAATTTGGTAATATCTAGCAAAATTACAAAAACACATCTTTTGATCTGGCAATCTCATTTCTAGGAATCTAACTAAAAAAAATTGTGATAAAAAAGTTGTATGTACAAGTCATTTCATTGCAGTACTATCTGTAACAGTAGGATTAAGAATAATTGACATGTCTATCAATAGAGGAACCGGTTGAATAATGCTTAATTGAATAACACAACAGATATAAGAAGTAGTGAAGACTAGCAGTAGAAGCCTATGGAGTCTGAAACTCCATAACTGAAGACTGACTGTAAGGAGAAAAACATATTGTACATTACTATTTATCTAAGAGGGGGATATGTCTATATATGTACTTGCTTATATTTTTAAAAAGGCAAGATAAGCCTTTTTTCTTCTTTTTAAAGGTTATCTAGAAGTAGAGGGAGGAGGAGACAGGGAGAGAAGCTAGTCTTCTCTGAGTTATGTCTTACTTTGTAGATGTGACTTTGGAACCATATAACTATTTCATAAAACAAAATAGATCTTGTACAAAGAGTCAATAATAGAAAGGTATAGGGAAAAACTACTATTGCATACTATGACCTGTATTTAGCAGGAAGACATCAACAATAGCATAGCAATACCAAGGGAAAATAATTGGGGGAGGGGGGCAGGACAAGAGTTAAGGAGAGGTTTGGATTTTCTATATGGTGAGGGTGTGTTTACCTGTTATTTTTCGTTTTGGAGCAATGAAAATTGTCTAAAATTAAGAGTGCTGACAATCGTACAACTAATTGAGACATGGATTGTTTACTTTGGACATAATCCATGAAGATTCAAAGGATGGAGGTAGCTGAAGTATACATTGACTAGAAGTAGAATGGTAAACTGTGCTGTATATGTATGATGGAATATTGTGTGGCCACAGAGTCGTGAGGCATGCAACCAGGTGAATGATCCTTGGGTGGTGCCAAATAAGCCAGAAACAAAAGAATAAATATTGTATGATGTCTCTTAGAAGATACCTGTAAGAAAATTGGGGCCTAGATTCTAAGCTCGTATAGCAGTCACATTTAGTCTGGAGCTGTAAATGTTTTTCTAGATTTTGAGCTGTGCTATATATGTAGAACCCGGTATTTCCTGGGAACTTTGGCTACCTGTGTGACACCCAAGACTCAGAGTTGGAATTATGCAGCTGTGAAAGTTGGCACTGCCACATACAACAACTGTTAATGAAAGCGAAAAAGAGATCAGGCTTCAATTACAGATAAGAATGAAGTTGATTTGGTTGGGACTAAGGTAAATCAGAATGCAGGGTAAAAGATGATATTGTCTGTATTTTAGAACTTCACCTACTGAGACGTTTATTTTGTCCAAAACCTCAATTTTCTGTAGCACATAATATAACTTAACCTGTCTGGATAGCTCATTTAAACAACCCAAACACTTGATGCCCATAATGGGAAAGAGGGCTTGTAATAATACATAGCTTAATGTAATACCTGGATACATCCCAGAGTATGCTGGGCAGATAATTTAAAAATACTGGTAAAGACCCTTGAGGGACTGGAGAGAAAATATGGAACTATTAAACTTTCCCACTGGGGAAGAAATCTGATACTATCTCAAACCTTAGGTACTCACAAGTCAATAGGCTAAGCCCTTTATCTTGAGCCTTGCTCTTATGAAACTTATTTCTGTAATGAAGAAGCTAAGCCTACCTATAGTTATGCCTAAAATTTACTTCTAGAAACCTCCTTTGTTGCTCAGATGAGGCCTCTTTCTCTCTGCAAGGAAAATCACTATTCCCCCCAACTACATGGGAGTGAAAGTCTCCCTGGCAACGTGGGACATGATTCCCAGGGATGAGCCTGGCCCTGGCATCATGGTATCAACAACACTTTCCTGACCAAAAGGGGGAAAAGAAATGTGACAAAATAAGATATCCATGACTAAGAGAGTTCAAATAGAATCGAGAGGCTATTCTGGAGGCTACTCTTAAGCAAGCTTCAACTGGCTATTGCTAATAACCACAGTTTGCCAAACTCCAAGCAACACCATTCCCGCTAACCTAAACAATACCTAAGGCACTATCTGAGAGTCTACAAAAGTTTCAGGCAGTAAGCTTACTTTCCAGAAACCAACAACCTCCAGAATGTTCCTAGGCCAGATAAGTCCTGAAACCCATATCCCAAATATCTCTAATGATTGGGAGAAGGATCAAAGGAGAAGGAGGAGTTGAAACAGAGAAGACAGGATTTAACAAATGAGTATGACTGCTGAATCATTACACTGATATTTCTTTTCATCTCCAGAGTCTTGGAGCACCTTGAAAGAAAAACCTGAAATTATGAAACTGTAACCCATATCAAACTCTGAAATCTTTTCTATAACTACTTGTTAAATGTACTTCGAACTTTATTAGTTTATTGTATATGGGTTATATTTCACAATAAAAAATGTTAAAAAAAAACACAAATAAAAAATAACTAAAAAAGAATTGAAATCACCCAGTGTGAGAAGAATGAAGAAAAGTAAATAGAGTTTGAAGAACCTATGTGATACCATCAAAAGTATAAATATACACATCATGGGAATATGAGAAGGAGAAGAAAGAGAAAGGAACAGAGAGAATATTCAAAGAAATAATGGCTGAAAACATCTGAAATTTAACAAGAGATGAATATACATATCTAAGATGCTAAAGGAGATCTAAACAGAATAAACCCAAATTTACCCTGTTGGGACCCACACTGCAACACATTATGATCAAACAGTCGAATGCGAAAGGTCAAGAGAGAATTCTGAAAGCAGCCCAGAGAAGCAATGTGTCACATACAAGGGAGCACCAATGAGATTAAATGCCAATTTCTCATCAGAAATCATGGTGACAAGAAGGCCGTGGAAGGACTCTAGGAGGAACTTCTAGGGAAGATGGAATAGGGAGCTTCAGCACACAGTCTTTTCACCAAAATAGCTATTAAACAGGCAGGAACTGTCTGAAACAACTGTTTTGCGCTTCTGGTGGCAAGAAGAACACTGTATAGCATCCATTCTTTCGACAGAGCTGGAGAAAGCAGCTGATATACTATGGTAAGAAATAGTGATTTGCTTTCTCTACAGGAGTGGCTGCGGGTGCCCATCCCACACTCTCATGGAAGGCCACCTTGGGGTCCAGTCCCTGGCTAGCTACCTAAGGAGAGAAGGAGACAGAAAAATCCTCTTCCCCCAAAATAGGTGCGGGCATAGAGAATCACTGATCATGGATTTTTTTAAACTTTTAAAAATATTTTATTAAAAATATTTTTATTGTAAAGACTTAGCAAACATATTATGTCAACATTCTTGACATACAAACATTCCATACATGGTGTACAATCAATGGCTCACAACATCATCACATAGTTGTGTATGCAACACCATGATTATTTTTTTGAACATTTGCCTCACTCAGGCAAAAGAAAGAAAAAAGAAAAAGCTCATACATACCGTATCCCTTACCCCTCCCGGTCATTGACCACTAGTATTTCAATCTACTCAATTTATTTTAACCTTCGTTCCCCCTATTGCTTATTTATTTTTTACCCATATTTTTTTTACTTATCTGTCCATACACTAGATAAAAGAAGCATCAGACACAAGGGTCTCACAATCACATGGTCACACTGTAAATCTGTATCACTATACAGTCATCTTCAAGAATTATGGTTACTGGTACACAGCTCCACAGTTTCAGGTACTCATCTCTAGCCACTCCAATACACCATAAACAAAAAAGGGGATATCTATATAATGCTTAAGAATAACCTCCAGGATAACCTCTTGACTCTGTTTGAAATTTCTCAGCCATTGACACTTATTTTGCCTCATTTCTCTCTTTTCCCTTTTGGTTGAGAAGGTTTTCTCAATCCCCTGATGCCAGGTCCCAGCTCATCCCCCAATTTCTATCCCACATTGCCAAGGAGATTTACACCCCTGGGAGTCATGATCATGGCTTTTGACCGGTGAATATGAATCACTGGATCCTGGCTCTGAGCCAGTGTTTCAACCTATCTCAAACAAAGACAGCAGGACCCTGATACTGATGCAAGATGTTAATAATAGGATAGTATATGGGAAAAATGTATACTTAATGTAAATAATGGATGATAGATAATAGTATGATTTTAATAATTTTTCCTCAATTGTAATAAAGGTAACTACTATTAAAAAACAGTACAATTATCATCATCAATTGTAACAAATGTTTTACACCAATCTAAGGTATTGGGGATGGAGTGGTGTATGGGAATTCTGTATCTTACTCATGATTGTTTTATGAACTCACAACTTCTCTAATGAAAAAAAAAAAAGAAGGCACTGGGATGACATATTTTAAGTGCTGATAGAAAAAAATTGCCAACCAAGAATCCTATATCCAGCAAAACTGTTTTTCAAAATTGAAGGACAGAGTAAGACATTTCCATATAAACAAAAGCTGACAGAATTCATCAGCACTAAACTGGCCCTATAAGAGATGCTGAAGAGAGTTCTGCTAGTTGAAAGGAAAGGACACAGGACAACAGATGGAAGATACATAAAGAAATGAGGATCTCTAGTACATATAATGACATGGATAAAAAAATATATGTCAGAAATACTGGGATCTGTCCTGTAACTACTTGTTGAAGAGTGCCTTGAAAACTATTGCTTTTTTATTTCTTTGCTTTGTATATATATATATAATATTATACAATAAAAAAGTTAAAAAAAAGTCAGTACTACAGTATTTTTGGTTTACAACTCAATTTTTTAACTTCCCACAAGATATAAAAGGCAAGTGCACAAAATGAACTGATAGCTCTTCCGCTGCCATTTTAAATCCAGCTCCAGACAATGCTCTGACGCTGTTGCTAAGGAGACTCGGTCTGAGCACCAGCACCCCTCTGCCGACAATTCCGCCATCATGAAGGACATGAATTAATATAGCAACATAGAGGAATTTGCAGAGGGATCCAAGATTAATGCGAGCAAGAGTCAGCAGGGTGATCATAAAGTGTTTATTGGAGGCTTGAGCTGGGATACAAGTAAGAAAGATCTGATTACTTGCCTTGATTTGGAGAGGTTGTAGACTGTAGAATTAAAACAGATCCAGTCACTGGAAGGTCAAGAGGATTTGGATTTGTGCTTTTCAGAGATGCTGCTAGCATTGATAAGGTTTTGGATCGAACGAACACAAACTTGCCAGGAAATTACTACGCCCCCCAAAAGGGCAAAGGCTTTAAAAGGGAAAATATCCCCCAAAAAAGTTTTTATGGGTAGATGGAGTCCAGATTCTACTGAAGAGCAAATAAAATAATATTTTGTAGAATTTAGAGAGATTGAAAATATCGAGCTCCCAATGGATACCAAAAAAAAAGAAAGAAGATGATGTGCCAGTTTGAAAGGATATATGTACCCTAGAAAAGCCATGTTTTAAACCTAATCCCATTTTGTAAAGGCAGCCATTTCTTCTAATCCCTATTCAGTACTGTATGTTGGAAACTTTAATTAGATTGTCTCCATGGAGCTGTGACTCACTCAAGAGTAGGTGTTAAACAGGACATGTCTCCACCCATTCCAAGTGGGTCTTGATTATTTAACTGGAATCCTATAAAAGAGGAGACATTTTGGAAAAAGCTGGAGATTCAGAGAGAGCAGAAAAGGACAAGAGAACGCTGCAGAACCTTGAAGCAGAAGTCCAGAGACTTTTGGAGATGAAGAAGGAAAATGCCTCCCGAGAAGCTGGAGAGGAAGCTAGCAGATGATGCCATGCTCATTATGTGCCCTTCCAGCCGAGAGAGAAACCCTAACCGTGTTCTCCATGTGTCTTTCCACATGAGAGAAACCCTGAACGTCATCGGCCTTCTTGAATCAAGGTATCTTTCCTTGGATGCTTTAGATTGATCATTTCTATAGACGTGCTTTAACTGGGACATTTTCTCAGCCTTAGAACTATAAACTAGAAATTTATTAAATTCCTCTTTTTAAAAGTCATTCATTTCTGGTTTATTGCATTCCAGCAGCTAGCAAACTAGAACACAAGAGGATTTCATTTTATCATATATACAGATGAAGAGCCAGTAAATAAATTGTTATAAAGCATATATATCACCAAATGGGTCCCAGGAAGTGTGAAATCAAAGTTGCACAACCCAAAGAGGTATATAGGCAAGAAAAGCAACAACAGAAAGGAGGAAGAGGAGCTGTGGCTACTGGATGAGGTGATACTAGGTGTCAGGGACAAAGCCAGGGCCAAAATTGAAAAAAGGGATTCAATAACTATTACGACCAAGGATATGGAAATTATAATAGTGTTACGGCAGTGATAACAACTATCGTGGCTATGGTGGATTTGATTACACTGGGTATAAGTATGGGACTATGGGAACTATAGATATGGACAGGGATATGCAGACTACAGTGGTCAACAGAGCACATACAGCAAGGCATCTTGAGGGAGTGCAATCACCAAAACAATTACCAGACATACTAAAAGAGGACCTTGGAGAAAACAGGAGGAAATGCTAAAGTAACCCATCTTGCAGGATGATGTTGAAGATTGATCTTCTGTTGATCTAAGATTATGATTTTGTAAAAGACTTTCTAATGTACAAGACACAACTGTCATGCCATCCTGACCAAAAGGGGGAAAAGAAGTGTACCAAATAAGGTATCAGTGGCTAAGAGAGTTCAAAGAGAGTTGAGAGGCTACTCTGGAAGTCACTCTTATGCATGCTTCAGTTAGACATCACTACCTATCATAACTGGCCAAACTCTAACCAAAACTATCCCTGCCAATCCTAAAGAACACCTAGGGCAAGATATAAGATTCTAAAGGTTCCATGCACTAGGGTAACTTTCCAGAAACCTACAACCACCAGAAGGGTCCCTGAACCAGATAAGTCCTGAAATGCAGAGGGGTCAGCTTCCTCAGATCATCAACTAGTTCCATCCCCTTACCTAATATTACTGACAGCCCCTTCAACATGAAAAAGTTAGAATGGGCATAGCCCAAATACCCCTAAAGAGTGGGAAAAAGATCAAAGATGATGGTGAAGTTATACAGAGAAGGTGTTTAACAAACAAGTATAATCGCTGAATCATTATATGGACATTTCTTTTAGTCTCTAATATCTTAGAGCAGCTAGAAGCAGAAATCTAAAACGATGGAATTGTAACCCATACCAAACTCTGAAATCTGTTCTACAACTAACTATTGTGACGTGCTTTGAAATTTGTTGCTTTTTTGTATATATGTTATTTTTCACAAAAAAGAAGTCGATTGTAATGATAAATGCACAGCTATATGATATTGTGAACTACTGATTGTATCCTTTGATTACATGGTATATGAATATATATCAATAAAAAATAAATAAAAATAAAAAAAAGAGAGACTGTCCAACTGTATATAGCTGCCACATAGTTTTCTTTGTTTTTACTTTGTCCTTTGCTGTGTTATGCTTTGGTGTGGATTTGTGTTTAAATAAATTTTATTTTGATTTCATGTTAAACTTCAAATAAATGTTCCTTAAGTGAAAAAAAATGTAATGAAAAATCAGTGGTTCTAGATTCATATTTAAACATGTAATTTTTATAAGAATTATATGAAGAAGGGGGATATAGGCATATGGAACATAGTTTGTACATACTTTTGAAGTTAAATTGGTATTTAAGAAACAAGAGGGTTCTAGATTTAGGATATTAAATTTAAGCCTCATGGAAACTACAAAGCTTGTAGTTGGGGATGGGGTACAGAGGGAATGGAAAATTCATGCATAATGGGCACAAGGTTTCTGTTGGGGGGGGATAGAAATGTTTTAGTAACAGAAGGTAATGAGGGTACCACAACAGTGTATTTTACGAGTAATCCCATGGAATGGTATGCTTGGTATAAAAGGAAAGTTTATGTTGTGTGTATAGCCACAACGAAAAAAAAAAGAGGGGGTGCAAGGGTAGTTCAGTGGTAGAATTCTCGCCTACCATGTGGGAGACCCAGGTTCGATTCCAAGTCCATGCACTTCCCCCAAAACAAAACAAGCGAAACAAACAAAAAAATTCAACCAATGGTGTTGCAATAATGTGATATTCATATGGAAAAATAATGAAATGTGACCCCGCCATACAACATACAAAAAAAAGAGCAACTAAAAACTAAAGAGACAATGACAAGTAAGTGAAATATGTGATAGGATTTAATAAAGGAAAAGAAGAGGTCCGAGGACCCTAGTGCATGGAACCGTTGTAGAATCTTACATAATGCCCTAGATGTTCTTTAGGATTAGCAGAAATGGTTTTGGTTCTGGTTTGGCAAGTTATGGTAGGTAGCAATGTCTAACTGAAGCTTGCTTATGAGTGTCCTCTCGACAATATGTGAACTCTCTGAGCCACTGATACCTTATTTGTACACTTCTTTTCCCCCTTTTGGTCAGAATGGAATTGTTGATCCCATAGTGCCTGTGCTGGTTTGAAAGAATGTATGTCCCCTAGAAAAGCCATGTTTTAATCTAAATCCCATTTCATTAAGGCAGAATAATCCCTACTCAATACTGTATGTTTGAAACTATAATCAGATCATCTTCCTGGAGATGTGATTTAATCAAGAGTGGTTGTTAAGCTGGATTTGGGTGGGTCCTGATAAGTTTCTGGAGTCCTATAAAAGAGGAAACATTTTGGAGAATAAGAGATTTGGAGAGAGCAGAGAATGCTGCAGCACCACAAAGCAGAGAGTCCATGAGCCAGCGACCTTTAGAGATGAAGAAGGAAAACGCCACCCGGGGAGCTTTATGAAACTGGAAACCAGGAGAGAAAGCTAGCAGATGCTGCGGTGTTCACCATGTGCCTCTCACTTGAGAGAGAGAGACCCAGAACTTTATCGGCCTTCTTGAATCAAGGTAACTTTCCCTGGGTGCCTGTGATTGGACATTTCTATAGATTTGTTTAATTGGGACATTTTCTCGGCCTTAGCACTGTAAACTCACAACTTATTAAATTCCCTTTTTAAAAAGCCATTCCGTTTCTGATTGTTCTGGTTTGCAAGCTGCTGGAATGCAATATACCAGAAACGGAATGGCTTTTAAAGGGGAATTTAATAAGTTTCTAGTTTACAGTTCTAAGGCCGAGAAAATGTCCCAATTAAAACAAGTCTATAGAAGTGACCAATCAAAGGCATCCAGGGAAAGATACCTTGGTTCAAGAAGGCCGATGAAGTTCAGGGTTTCTCTCTCAAGTGAGAAGGCACATGGCGAACACAGTCAGGGCTTCTCTCTCGGCTGGAAGGGCACATGGCGAATACAGCGTCATCTGCTAGCTTTCTCTCCTGGCTTCTGGTTTCAAGAAGCTCCCTGGGAGGCGTCTTCCTTCTTTATCTCCAAAGGTCGCTGGCTGGTGGACTCTCTGCTTCGTAGTGTCACTCTCTCTGAATCACTCTCTCCAAAATGTTTCCTCTTTTATAGGACTCCAATAAACCAATCAAGACCCACTTAAATGGGTGGAGACATGTCGTCACCTAATCCAGCTTAACAACCATTCTTAACTAAATCACATCATTCAGCGAGATGATCTCATTACAGTTTCAAACATACAGTATTGAATACAGATTATTCTACCTTTATGAAATGGGATTTATATTAAAACATGGCTTTTCTTAGGGGGCATACTTCCTTTCAAACCAGCACACTGATATATTGCATTCCAGCAGCTAGCAAACTAGAACAGTGCCACGGCTCGAGTCATCTCCCATACCTCCAGGGAGACTTTTATCCCTGCATGACATGTCCCACATAGTGGGGAGGGCAATGATTTCATTTGCAGTGTTGGCCTAAGCTTTAATTTTATATAAATTGAATTACGCTATTTAGAAGCAATAACTGAACTTAGTATCCTTATTGAAGTTAGCGCTGGTATTAAGTACTATAACAAATTCAAGATACAAATAAAATCTTCCTGGGAAAATATATTAGTTCTTTTAATGTGAAGATTTTCTTTTAAAATAAATCATGAGGGCAGGCCACCGTGGCTCAGCAGGCAGAGTTCTCGCCTGCCATGCCAGAGACCCGGGTTCGGTTCCCAGTACCTGCCTATACACACACACACAAAATAATAATAATAATAATAATTAAATCATAAGAACTATGTAACTAGAAAGTTTATGAAAGGGAAATAGGAACAGGGAGAAGGCAGTTAATCGAATTATCACTTTGTTTCACATATTCAAAATTAAATGGAATTTAAATGTCACACCTGCAAAACCATAAAAATGTTTTAATTACATTTAAAAATGTACACTAAGTCACAGGAAAAATAATGTTGAATCCTACCTGAAAAAGATCCAAGAGAGGCTTCCAAGAGAGCATCAAAACTGCTGCTCTGTTGATGGTTTTGGGAATTTCAGAATAAAACAGTGTATTTTCTCTGTTCTCACCAGACATGGCTAAAAGAGAAAACAATCATTTATTTTCATTATTATAAAAATAGCATTCTTATTATAATCAGAGTAGTAGGAACACAATGCCTTCTATACATTGCATTATTCACTGTTGCATCTTTTGTAATAACAGATTAGAAAAACATCAATATCTATTATTAGAGGCCTGGTTAAAGAAAATAAGCACAATTATATAATGGAATATTCTGGAGCTGTTGAAATGAAAAATGAATAAACAGAATGAATTATCTCTATAATTACTGATGTGGGAGTTCATCAGGAGATAGACATTAAGGTAGATATTGGGTAACTAGAACTGAAGGGATACACGATTGTGCAACAGGACTGATCGTAAAAATTCAGAAATGGATAGCACAATACTACCTAGCTGTAATACATAATGTTAGAACAATGAATGAAGCTGGACGTGAGAATGAAAGAGGGAGGAGGGCTGAGGGCACAAATGAAATCAGAAGGAAAGAGACAATAAAGACCAAGATGGTATAATCTAGGAATGCCTAGAGTGTATAATGATAGTGACTAAATGTACAAATTTAAAAATGCTTTTGCATGAGGAAGAACAAAGGAATGTCAATAATGCAGGGTTTTGAAAATAGATGGTAATTAATATTTTAATACTTTAACTTATGCGTGAGACTATAGCAAAAAATGTTTATATGGCACAAAACTTATATTTCGACTAGCACATTTCCTAATATAACTTATGTGGACAGCTTAATTTAACACTGTAAGTACATGGATCCTTGAGTAGGGTATGAAATTTTGTAGATTTGTCCAGAGTGTTGCCCTGATAAATCCCAGAGTGATTTGAACAGTGAATTAAAACGTATTTGCAAAGTCCCCTTGGGCGAATGGTGAGAAGGGGGTAAAATTCAACTTTCCCAAGCGGAGAATTCTTTTTTTTTTAAAATTTATTTATTAATTTAAAAAATAAAGAAAAAATAAAACAATATACATAATCAGTAATTCACAATATCATCACTTAGTTGCACATTCATCATTTCTTAGAACATTTGCATTAATTCAGAAAAAGAAATAAAAAGACAATAGAAAAAGAAATAAACAAACACAGGAAAGAAAAAAAAAAGAGATTTATACCTACCATACCCCTTACCCCTGGCTTTCATTGATCACTAGCATTTAAACTAAATTTATTTTAGCATTTCTTCCCCCTATTTATTTTTATTCCATATGTTCTACTCCTTTTTTGACAAGGTAGATAAAAGGAGCATCAGACACAAGGTTTTCACAATCACACAGTCACATTGTGACAGCTGTATCACTGTTCAATCATCCTCAAGAAACATGGCTACTGGAACACAGCTCTACATTTTCAGGCAGTTCCCTCCAGCCTCTCCATTACATCTTGAATAACAAGATGATATCTACTTGATGCATAAGAATAACCTCCAGGCGGAGAATTGTTGATATTCTCACAAGCAGTGGGGACAACCAAAGCAATAGGCTGAGCCCCCAATCTTGGGTTTTGTTCATAAGAAACTTAATCCTGCAAAGGACAGTCTAAGCCTACTTAAATTTAGGCCTAAGAGTCACCCCCAAGAGAACCTCTTCTGTTGCTCAGATGTGGCCTTTCTCTCTCTCAGCCAACACAACCAAACTCACTGCCCACCCCCTCTCTACATGGGACATGACTCCCAGGGGTGTGGACCTTCCTGGCAATGTGGGACAGAAATCCTAGAATGAGCTAGGACTCAACATCAAGAAATTGAGAAAACTTCTCAACCAAAAGGGGGAAGAGCAAAATGAGACAAAATAAAGTGTCAATGGCTAAGAGATTCCAAAGAGAGTTGAAGGGTTATCCTGGTGGTTATTCTTATGCATTAAACAGATATCACCGTTTTAGTTAAGACGTAACAGAGAGGCTGGAGGGAACTGCCTGAAAGTGTAGAGCTGTGTTCCAGTAGCCATGTTTCTTGAAGATGACTGTATAATGCTACAGCTTTCACAATGTGACTGTGTGATTGTGAAAACCTTGTGTCTGATGCTTCTTTTATCTACATTATGGACAGATGAGTAAAACATATGGATTAAAAATAAACAGTAGGGGGAACAAATGTTAAAATAAATTTAGTAGATTGAAATGCTAGTGATCAATGAAAGGGAGGGGTATGGGGTATGGTATATATGAACTTTTCTCTGTTTTCTTTTTATTTCTTTTTTTGAATTGATGCAAATATTCTAAGAAATGATCATGATGATGAATATACAACTATGATAAAAAAAGAAAAAATGGATAAACAGACATTAATCTGCAACAGTATAAAGTACTAAATAAAATTTAACAGACGGAGAAGAGGCAATGGAGAATAGTGCATCTCAGGTTTCCAAGTGGACTCTGGTGTTATCATCTGTACAGATTTTGAAAGAATAAAATATTTGCATATCCATTAAAAAAATTACTGATGTGAACTAATCCCCAAAATAAATTAAGTAAAAAAAAGCAAGGTAAAGAATTGGGTTTGTATATTGCTTTTTGTGTAAAAAACAAAATGCATATAGATTTGTCTAAGTATACATACAGAGAATATCTCTAAAAGGATATATATGAAACTTATATTAGAAACAGCTTTAGAGGAGGGGAAGAAATCTGCAATTCTAAATTAAATAAACAAAAAGTAAATCAATGGATTAGTATATTTCATTTAGACAGACTTTAAATCTGGTGTGAATGGACTCAGGAAGAAGCACTGGTTTAGGAAATGAAAGCAGTCACTGTTGCAATTGGGAACAGACTAGTGGTTTTACTGTTTCTAACCTGACCATTCCTGGGGAAAAACATTTTGAATTAGCTTTGGAAGAAACAATTTTTGGCATCTTTAACTGACTTGGAAACTAAGATCATGTTATCAGAAACTAAAACCACTGCTACAAATCATTTCACATATGTATGAATATACCTACAGGACTAATGTTTTAAGAGTGGAAATGCTGGGACAAAGGCTGTATATATACGAGATTTGTTATCTGCAAGTAAAAATAAACGGGAGAAATAAAAAATAACACAGCACCAAAACTGAAGTTCTTCAAATTAAAAAATTTTTCCCCCTAAAATGGAACCAAAAGTAACTAGTTTATTTATTCACCAAAATTTAACTAGCTATTATATCTAACCTCTGCGTTTGAATTAAGAAAACATTTCATCTCGCCAACAAGAACTTCAAACTTACCAAGATAATAGATCCTGTCTGAATGAGGGCCATCTGGATCATTCCTTTTTACAAACATAAAATCATGTGGTGCTTTGGCCATCATGTAGCCATGATATTTCCTGGTATCAGCAAGGAGTTTTTTAAGCTGACTCCAGGAATATCGCTCAACATAAAACGGCTCCAATTTAGGCTGATCTTGTGATTCAATATTCTCCTCACAGTCTGCAGTTTCAAAGATTTCAACACCCAGCTGTTCCGTTTCCATTGCTGCTGCCATGTTGCATTTTCCTAGAAAAACAAGGTACATGAAGCGGTTCAGAGGACTGACATCTCTTCTAGTAATCCAGTAACAGTCTGATAGCCACCCCCACAACAACAACAACAACAAAAAGAGGCAAGAGAAACATTCTTTTGAGCACATCTGCAATGAAACTCAGTTACAACAATAGTTCTCCTTCTGTGTTTAGTTTTAAAATGAGATTTTTAAAAAAATGAGGTCATGTCTATTTTATAGTGTATAAATCTCTTTGGGAACTTTTATAAAAGACTCGCCTTAGGAATCTCTTGCCAAAATTCCCTTTTCTTTCCCACACTGGAAGGAAGCAGGCCATATGCCAGTTGGCTACTATGCTTCACCCAAGAGCATGTCAGTAGTCAAGCTAAATGTGCCAAAAGAGTTAAGCGGTTTGGCATTTTAAAAAGTAATACATTTGATGAATGTGGATTTCTTCAACTAATAGAAATAATCACTACCTTTTAGAGCAATAATAAAATCGTCACAAACAATATACTTGTAATAACCTTCATAGGGCACTTTTCCAATATAATGTAAATATTGTTTCTTTTTAAATGGAACTCTAAACAACAAAACACTTAACTGGCTGGTATATTTTTCTGAGCCTCCTGCTCTTGCCCAGACATCACTATTTTATGATCACTTGTGGGGAATCTATATTTTTAGGAAACTTATGAGACTATTTTGGAATTTATTCCAAACTATTTTAGAATTTATTCACCAATTTACTTACATGATTAAATAAAGCAAAAAGATATTCAAGTAGCTTTAACTAGTTAAAGTACTTGATGCAGAAAAAGTTTAATGTTTGTGCCATCAATATTTTGATGAAAGTCTGAACCCAAATTTATCAGTGCAATTCCAACAATGTCAATTATCTCATCTAGTAATATTTCTTCTCATTTCACAAATCTATAAGAGGATGTATTTTTCCTTTATTTCAATTTTTAAATGAAATGTGAGCAGAGCACCAGAGAAACTAACACAGTGTCATCATAAGCTACTGTCTGACTTCCGGCATATACTGTTTTTAAATTATTTATGACACTATCAAAAAGACACAATATAAATAAAAATTCTGAGGCAGGCTGCTCTGTTTTTTGGGGGGATGCATGGTCTGGGAATCCAACCTGGGTCTCCAGCATGGAAGGCAACAAGCTGCTCTTTTAAACGATAAATGTCAAAAACATATGAATTTAGGAGAAAGATTAGATTATATTTATGTAACCAATTTCAGTCAACTACTTCAAAAATAACGATCAATAAATTCAAAGCTTTGTATATAATAAGATCTTTTTTAAAGGTCAAATTTGCAGACTAAGTTAGAGGTATAGATAGGGAAACAGTTAATCAGGTGTGCATTACGGGCTTGCAAAATGAATTGTACCTTGAGGCCAGGATACTGTATCTTTTCTCATGCTAGAGTGATTTACATCTCCATTTTCATCATAATGAGTAAAAGTGGTCAGAAAACCCATTAGACAGTTACATCAGGAATATAACTTATAGTATTATTACAACTAGCCATTAACCTCCAGATGTTTACATTCCAACCAGCTCAGCAGAGAATTAAGTCACTTAATTCAACTGGTATGCAGCACACTGACATCAAGTGGCAGTACATGAGAACAGTGGTTGTTTGCCCTTCTCAAAGCTAGTGGAGGCCTATATTCTATCAAGTATGTTAGTGGTCCTAGTTTCACTCCTAAGGGAGGGACAAGTGGGAGAAGAATCTACCCAAATTAGGCTCATTTCTCTCAACTTCCTCGTGTTAAATTTGGAACTTCATCTCCAAATCATCGCTCCCAAGTATTCACCTAAGGAAGAGAACAGGGGAGCTCAGCAGGCAGAACTCCCAAGCCTAACTTTCTAGCCCCTTGAGTCATCATCAACTCAACGTACGTAGGAGAGATGTCTAAAAAATGCATCTGCTTACATTTATAAAATTGTATGGTATTCCTGAACTGTATTAAGGCACCTTGACTCAAAATTTCTTTCTAAGTACACATGCTCACATGCATACACACATACTAGTTTTAAAGTTCAAAGGACACTATACTCCTCTGTAGGTTTACTGTGAATGTATATTTTGCATGTTCTTTAGGATAAACCTGATAGTATGTAACCTTAGTAATTTATTCAAGTATATAACTAAATGACTTAAATTCAAGACTTTCGTAACACTTTCAAAATAGTTGACCCAAATTTTCTAATTTCAAAAACTAGGAGATAAGGATAACATAAATTCTCAGCACATTGCATATATTTCATTGACCCATCTATCTCTACACTTAAGAACCTTCCCTGGTGCCTACCTGGTTGTATTTTCATCTGCCCAGATCTCTTCCACATTCAAAGAGATCTTTCTCAAGTGACTTAACTTCAAGCACAGATCCCTCCGCTCATCCTGCTCTCTTCTCAAAGGAGTCTTTCCTTTTCTCACCATTCAATCCTGCTCACCAGGATAACGAAATCAGATATAAGGCTGTTGATCATCACCAAAAGGGGTCATATAAATATGGTCAAAAAGATTAATTCTAAAAAACCCCCAAATAGTACTTAAAACTGGTAGTATGGTATATATGTGTAAGTTATAATGATACATAATGTCCAAATTACTTTGCATTTTTATTTTACATTATCAAAATTCTAAAATTATTTTATTTCAGAGAAAAGCCCAATTTATTCAAAATATCTTGACAATAGTATAAATCCTGATGTAGAGACATGAATTAAGGGCAAAATTATGCATTTTAAAAAGCATCAAGAACATACAAATGGGAGGTTACTCAGGGACTTGCAAGTACTCAAAAATGACATAGACAATGATTAATAAAATTTATAACTATGTGCCTGTTCTCCACCTTTGAGTAATAATGCCATATTAAGCTGGATAGAGACAGAACACCCAGTTGGATAACAAATAAGAATGACAGAACAAGCATTTTTGCGGAAATGGAACTAACTTGTACTTAATAATTTTAAGATTTTTTACAAAATAAAAAATGTACTATCCAAGCACATTCCATTTTTGCTTCTTTCTTTACCACCTATACTTTGAAAATAGTTGAAATTGGTATTTTTTTCTGGAAATAGTATAAATCCTGACTGTTGAAATTCTCAGTAAAAGAACTAAAAAAGGAGGATCTATGATTACAACTGCTACTTTGTCATCAGTTTGAATTCTGGGCTTTCACAGTCCAAATTAGTGATGAAAAGAGATGCGGTAAAGGCTAAGTGGCAAACGAAGGAAAAACAGTGGGTAAAGCTAAAATAGTAACAATAGACTTATATATGTTAAGAAATCTTCTCACTCAGAAGAGAACATGTTGGATTAGAAAACAGCTTCAACCCAACAGATTTGGATTAGAAGAGTTTCAACAGCTCTTGAATCTGGGCCCACTCAAATGACATTCCTGAAGTTTTAATCCAAGAGCCAAACATTCAGTGGTCTACTTTAAACAGTGCAAGCCTCACTGTGGCCTAGCTATTTCACTCTTCAAGGCGCAGAGCTAGCAGAAAGGTTCATTATCACTGAGGGAGCAAACATCTTGGGAAGGCTATGAATGAAGAAGAGAATTGTAGCAAAGAATGTTGAAAAAAGAGATTGGGGGGATGCCAAGTCCTAGAAATATGAAGAGAAAGGATGGTCAGAAAAGGGAAATATCTATCCTGCTGCGGGTGGGTGAAAAAGAACGGGAGAGGAGAGACAATGAGCGGGGGGGGGGAATCTACACAGTGAGGCGACGGAGAGAACAGAATAATCGTCAGGAAAGCAGAAAATCTGAGCCTGAATCCGAGCTGACACAGTAGATTTTGGCAAATCCCTTCGCCTCTCTGGGATTCCGTTTCCTCATCTGCAAACTCGGACAATCCCTGACCTCCCAATCCCAACGAGGCTCAATTAAGATAACGGACGTGGAAGTCCGGAGTCCAACACCCAGCGCTCGGGAGGCGCCCAGTGAACGTTGGTAGACTCGGAATCTCAGAGCCTGGGCTTCCTCTTCCGGAAAGTGGGACACCCGCCACCGGCCTTGGCCTCGAGCCCTGTGCGCCGTGTAAACTGCAAAGCAGTTTAACCGGGAAAGTGTGTCGGGCTGGTCCTCCGTGAGGCGGGAGGGCCCGGGGGGCCAGAGGCGCAGGCCTTGTGGGCAAAGGGGAAGCAGGAGGGGGCGGATACTGCACCTTCCCCCGGCCCCGCCCGGACCGTCCCGACGCACGCTACGGAGCGGACCTCCGCCGCCGCATGCCGTGCCACCTCCACTACCCTCCCGGCCGCAGCGGTAGCCCGTGCGCCCAGCGGCTCCCTCGGCGGCGGAACCGGTGGCAGCCAAGGCGGCGAACGCGACACTTAAAGGCACCGGCGGAGAAGGCTCGGGAACTTCCGGTTTCCCGCAACCCGCCCTCCGACCGGCTAAGGCACATCCTGGCCAAGAAGGGCTCCAAGTCTTGCCCGCCTGGGTCGAGTGCGGCTGCGCCATCTAGCGCCGGGAGGAGCGAACAAAATATGGGAAGGAGAGGGCATGGAGCGGACTAAGAAATCCAGAAAGGGGCAGTGACTTGCTCCAAGTCATAGAACTGTGGCGCGTTTGTACCTCTCATTTTCTCATTAGCAAATATATGAGTGCCTGCTATGTGCCAGTTGTGTAACCGAGAAGTTAGGATTTAAGGGATGATTATGATTATTGAATTATTATATTCCTTTTTATTTCCTTGTATATTAGAGTAGACAGAGGGAAATGATCTGAAATCTTTAAACTGGGATCCAGGTGCCTTGAT
This sequence comes from Myrmecophaga tridactyla, assembly GCA_004026745.1. Taxonomy (NCBI): domain Eukaryota; kingdom Metazoa; phylum Chordata; class Mammalia; order Pilosa; family Myrmecophagidae; genus Myrmecophaga; species Myrmecophaga tridactyla. The sequence goes on along the minus strand of PVIY010023357.1, from coordinate 4,576 downwards.
CTCTGATAATGATTGTATAGCCTTTATCTTCTGTCCCTGTGATTGTAAAAACCTTATGACTAAGTGTCGCTTTTACCCATTTATTCAATCTTTTTACTTTATAGTCTTGTGATTACTAAAGTCAGCCTCTAATGTTATTAATGAAGGCTTTTGGGTCACCCCAGAACCAACCCACCCAAAGTGCAAAGTTATCTTGATAACCAAAACTGGATCTAACCAAATTGGGTCTGCATAACATGCTTTATGCAGACTTTAACCTATAAGTCACAATACCTCATTATAATACTAAAAATCATGCCCATCATCATATTCAGGCCGCCATTTTCTTGTATACATTCTGTGAGTTAACATGTAATGCATCTGCACATGCTCGATAATCAGATCACCTCTAATTACATCATTTGGGGCCATTGTGTTCATAATTCTAAAACCTGCCCATCTTTTAATGCTATAAAACTATCAGAATTACAGGGAGACATACTTGTGGGCTGATAGACCATTTGCTCTCCTGCTTCATAACCAGCAATAAACTTTTTTTCTCTTTGAAACCCCAGTGTCTCAGGAATTGATCATTTGAGCACAGGGGCAAAAGAATCCATTGCCTTTGTCTGGAAAGAGTTGTAAGTGTTAGGGTTAGAGTAGCGAGCAAATCAGACAAAAATCCATTCTCCTTTATGGAGATGACATAGAGAGGTGTGGTAGTTAGATTCAGGTGTCAACTTGGCCAGGTTGCCTAGTTCTATTGTTGTGGACATGAGCCAACGGCACGTGAACCTCATCTGTTCCTGATTACATCTGCAGTAGGCTAGGATGCGTGCCTGCTGCAATGAATGATGTTGGATTTAATTGGTTGGTGCTTCAATGAGAGAGCTCAGCGAAGCACAGCCCCAGCAGCTCAGCATACCTCATCTCAGCACTCGCAGCTCAGCCCAGGCCTTTTGGAGATGCAGAAAGGAATCACCCCGGGAAAAGGTGTTGGAACCCAGAGGCCTGGAGAGAAGGCCATTAGAGATCGCCCTGTGCCTTCCCATATACGAAAGAACCTCAGTTGAAAGTTAGCTGCCTTTCCTCTGAACTGTACATTAATGAAATAAATGCCCTTTTATTGAAAGCCAATCCGTCACTGGTGTATTGTACTCAATATTGTTCTAGCAAACTAGAACAAGAGGGAAGTCACTTGGGTCTTGGAATTCTTCTGAGCATCTCATTGTTGTGGGAAAAGAAACATGGTGTCAGAAAGCTTGGCTCTGGTACTAGTGAGCTTCAGCAGATCATTGATCTTTTTATGCCATGTTGTCTTTATCTATAAAAGGGATATAATAACACTTGTCAATTAGTTTCCATAAAAGAAAATCATATATGTCACTAACTGTTTTGGTTTGCTAATGCTGCTGGAATGCAATATATCAGAAATTGATCAGCTTTTATAAAGGGGATTTGCTGGATTACAAATTGACAGTTCTAAGGCCATGAAAATGGTCAAATTAAGGCATGAACAAGATGTTCTCTGTCACATAGTGTTCCAGCTTTCTAACTGCCAGATTGCAATATACCAGAAACAGAATGGCTTTTAAAAGGGCAATTAATTAAGTTCCAAGTTTACAGTTCTAAGGCTGTGAAAATGTACCAATTAAAGCAAGTCTATAAAAATGTCCAAATTAAGCACCAAAAAGAGGTTACCTTTGCTCAAGAAAGGCCAATGAGGTTCAAGGTTTCTCTCGCAACTGGAAAGACACTTGGTGAACATGTTGATGTCTGCTAGCTTTCTCTCCAGGCTTCTTGTTTCATGAAGCTCCCCCGGGGGCATATTCCTTCTTCATCTCCAGAGGTCTCTGGCTGCATGGATTCTCGTGGTTCTTGTCACGAGCTCTCTCTCTCCAAAACGTTTCCTCTTTTAAAGGATTTCAGTAAACTAATGAAGACCCACCTGGAAAGGGTGGAGTCACAACTCCATGGAAGCCATCTAAATCAAAAGTTACCTCCCACAATTAGTGGGTCACATCTCCATGGAAACAATCAAAAAACTCCCAGCCAGCAATATTGAATGAGGATTAAAGGACATGGCTTTTCTGGAGTCACCACAGATTCAAACCGGCACATGAGGGAAGGCACGTGACAAAGTCTGCTGACCCTTTGCTCCTGGGTTTTGCTGCTTCCAGCTCCTGGTTCCCGTGGCCTTCTCTCTGAGCTTCTGTGGGCCCTCACTTAGCTTCTTCCGAGCAAACTCTGGATTTCATCTCTTAGTTTAGCATCTCTGAACATCTGTGTCTTGGTTTCATCTCTCTACATGTTAGTTCTGCCTCTCTGTGTCAGCTCTCCATCTGTGCTTTCTCCAAAATATCTCCCTTTTAAAGGACTCCGGTAAACTAACCAAGACCTATTTTGAATGGGCTGGGTCACAATTCCATGAAAGTAATCTAATTAAAGGTCACACCTACAGGGCGGGCCACAGTGGCTCAGCAGGCAGAGTTCTCACCTGCCAAGCCGGAGACCTGGGTTTGATTCCTGGTGCCTGCCCATGCAAAAAAAAAAAAGAGACCCCCCCCCCAAAAAAAATAAAGTCACACCTGCAATAGGTCTGCCCCTACATACAAACCTGAATTAGGATTAATAGAACATGGCTTTTCTGGGGTACATAACAGTTTCAAACCAGCACACTAACACATAAAGATAAAGAAACTGGGGCCACAGAAAGGGAAGTGAGTGACTTGCAGAGGCAAGTCCTTTGATCCCCCAGTTTCTTTCCTAGTCTCCACCATACCATGGTGTATTAGTTAGGGTTCTCCAGAGAAACAGAATCAACAGAGAACACTTGCAAATACAAAATCTATAAAGTGTCCCACGTGACCGCGGGAATGCAAAGCCCAACATCCGCAGGGCAGGCTGTGAAGCTGATGATTCTGATGGAGGGTCTGGACGAACTCCACAGGAGAGGTTCACCAGCCGAAGCAGAAAGAGAGCCTGTTTCTTCTGAATCCTCCCCAAAAGGCCTCCCGTGACTAGATTAAGCATCACTCATTGCAGAAGACACTCCCCTTTGGCTGATTACAAATGGAATCATCTGTGGATGCAGCTGATGTGATCATTATCCAACTCTATGAAATGTCCTCATCGCAACAGACAGGCCAGCACTTGCCCAACCAGACAAACAGGTACCACCAGTTGGCCAAGTTGACATATGAACCTGACCATGACACATGGTTCAAAGAAAGAGAAACTGGGGAGATGATTGGGAAAGCGGGATGCATCAAACAAAAGAGTGGGAAAGATAGGCCTCCTCTATTTTCTATTGAAACGAAGAGAAAAAGGTCCATTTTGGTACCATGTTCCACCACACAGTATGTATTTATTCACTCTGAGGTCAAATGAGCTATCATTCAGGCCTTTGTAAGTTGAGCTTCCCCAAAAGAAAGGTACGATAATTTTCACTGGGTCTCCACTATGAATTTTCAGCAAATGACCTGAGAGCAGATTTTAAGGTTCTCAGTGATAAGGCTACTTCAATTAAGATGTGGCCCAACTCAATCATGATAGGCCTTCATCCTCTTACTGGAGTCTTTGATTAGTAGAATGAAATTCAGATAGAAAACAAGGGAGGAAGGAGCCAGAAGCTGGGAGTCAACACAACCTGGAAAAGAAGGGAGAGGCCAGGAGAGACCACTGTGTTTATTGCCATGAGAAAGAGGAGACAGGACCACGAATCGCCACAGCCAGTCCCAGAATACCAGTCTTCAGGAAAAAGTATTGCCTTGATGAGGCCTTGATTTGGACTTCTCTTAGTCTCAAACTGAACCAATAAATTCCTATGATTTACACTAATCCATCGCAAGGTATTTGCTTGAGCAGCCAAGGAAACTAAATCAGGAACAATAGTATTGTGGAAAGGAATAAATGAAATCATTGATTTACAGTGCTTAGCAATGCTTGGTGCACGTTAAATGTTCTATTAATTATATAGATTAATGATGTGATGATAATGAAGATAGCAGCTGAGCCCTTTAAGAAGGCAAAAAAAAAAAAGAAGGAGTGATGGTAAAGGGAAATGTAAGCCTTGGATGTGGCCCAGAGATACAGTTTTGGAAGCTGGGATCATTTCCCCTGGGGAAAGCCATTCCTCAGCCGACATGACCCTACTGTGTATGTGTGTGTGTGTGTTTGTTTATGTATATATGATACATATTTCCATGTGAAATCAAATAATTATAGAACCAATACTCTGGGAATTATTTTAGAGATGGTCTAGCCCAATTCTTTATCTCATAAAAAAGACCAGCGAGGCCCAGAGTAGGACTGTGAACTGTCCAAAGTCATAATTATTTATTGGCCGCTCCCAGATGGAACTTCCATAATCAATCAGCAACGTGGACTGATCTCTTCCGGATTTACAGCATGACCCAGACTGAAGACAAAACTCCCGGAAACCTAGCTTTCCAGAGAGGCATGTCCACCTCATTGGATGGCACTGCCTGCACACAGCTCCAGCCAACAAGAATCACCCTTCTTCCAACTTGAATTTAATCTAAACACACTTTTCTGACATCATTAAAGAAGGGTCTACCAAAAATTCCACTTTCTA
>PVIY010023356.1:0-39418 GCA_004026745.1 Myrmecophaga tridactyla | reverse complement strand
GTGATCATGACCTAATCCTATGAAATGTCCTCATTGCAACAGACAGACCAGCACTTGCCCAATCAGATAAACAGGTACCACAACTTGGCCAAGTTGACACGTGTCCTTAACCATGACACATTGTATGTTTTGGTAGGGTGAATTATTTGCCACAATTTAGACATAATCTTGATCCACATTCCTGTAAGTGTGAACCGCTTGCAAATAGGATCTCCTGAAGATGTTATTTTAAATTAAGGTGTAGTCCACCTGAGTGAGGTTAGGTCTTTATCTAGAGTACTGGAAGCCTTATAAAGAGATGGAAACCAGAAGCCAGAGTTAAAGAAGGTCACAAGGAAAAGCCAGAAGTCATCAGAAACCCCATAGTATGATAAAGGATAAAAAGAATTGGGCTGAAAAGGATTGGACATTACCACATGACTGGAAAGGCAAGGAACCCCTAGGATCTCTGGCAACCAGCACCAGAATGTTACAGGCTTTGGGAAAAAAGCATTGCTTTGCTGATTCCTCAGTTTTGGACTTCTCTTAGCTGCAAAACCATGAGCCAGTAAATTCCCAGTGTTTATTTAAACCAATCCATTGTGCAATATTATAGAAGCTCAAGCAAAACAAAGACAGCATGGTTTTTGTTAGTTTGTTTTTATTTAAAACAAACATCTGTGTGCTATGTATGGGTCAGTCTCTGAGTGGTAGGGGCCAAGCTGGGTGGGAGACTGATGGGTAGCTGGAGGGGTTGGGGAGGGTGTCTAGCTCCTGGCTGGCAGGGTCAGCTTCTCCATTCTTCCTGCCCCCACCCCCGCCACCAACACAAGGCAGCCCGTGGTCCCCACCAAGTTCCCCCTTTGAGGACCCACCTGCTTGAGGAGGGGTGAGAAAGCCTCTTCCTACTGGCTTGATTTTTTAAAATGACTTAAAGGAATTTTTACAAGTCTGCTTTATATGTTAAAAATGTTGCATTTCAGAAGTGTTTTTTTTTTTTTTTTTTTACCTTTCAGATGCTTAACATTTTTATTGTAGCTAAATGTGCAAATCATTTATTTTCTGGCTTTTGCTTTTTGAAGATGTTTAAGAAGGCTTTCTTTCCTTCATCTAAGTTTATAAGCACAATTGTATGGCTTCTACTCAAATGCTTTTGGTTTCAAGATTTAGGTTTTTAATTTCCTTGGAATTACATTTGAAAGTGGGGTATGGAAGGAAACACTTTTTTTTTTTCCCAAATGGAAGTATAATTGCCCACTCCATTTATTGACTACTCCATAATTTTCTCAGTTAAAATTTTTTTATTAGAGAAGCTGTGGGTTTACAGAACAATCATGCAAAAAATGCAGGATTCCCATACCCTCCCCACTGCTGACACGGTGCATTGGAGTGGAACACTTGTTATGATTGATAGCACATTTTAATAATTGTACTATTAATTAAAGTCCATGGTTTAACTTACTGTTCACTGCTTGTGTAGTGCAGCCCCTGAATTTTCTTTTAAATTTTTATTCTGTTGCAGTGTATATGCTCTAACATTTCCCCTTTTAATCATATTCATATATATATATATATTTAAGTGCTGTTAACTGCATTTACAATGTTGTGCTACCATCACCACCACCCATCATCTAAACATTTCCATCATTCTGAATTGGAACACTGTACATTTTAAGCCTTAGCTTTCCATTCCCTATCCGCAGCTTGTCTCCTGGGATCCTATATTCTAGATCCTGACTCTTGAGTTTGCTTATCCTAATATATTATATCAGTGAGATCAAGCAATATTTGTCCTTTCATGTCTGACTTATTTCATTCACCATGATGTCTTCAAGGCCTATTCATGTTGTTACATGTGTGAGAACTGGAATCCTTCTTCTAGCTGAATACTATTCCATCGTGTATACATAGCACATTTTCTCTCTCCACTCATCAGTTGATGGGTACTTGGGTTGCTTCCATCCTTTGGCAATTTTGAATAATGCCACTATGAACATCAGCGTGAAAATATCTGTTTGAGTTTAAAAGAATTGCTTTCTATTCCTTTGGGTATGTACCTAGTAGTGGGATTGCCAGGTCATATGGTAATTCTTTTTTTTTTTTAAAGCTTAGCAGATTTATTGAGGTGAGGAAGCAGGGAGAAGGTAGGTGGGAAGTGAAAGGGAAAAGCAGGTGGGAGCCTGAAAATGGCTCCTGCCTGGGGAGCCAGCAAAAGGAAAAAGAAAATGGCCCCCCCTTTTTCTTTTTCATTCTATACTTAACTTTCTTAGGAACTTCCAGACTGTCTTGCACTGCAGCTGTAGCATTTTATATTGCCATCAGCAAGGAAGTAGTGTTCCCATTTTTCCACGTCCTCTCCAGTACTTACAATTTTTCATTTTTAAAATAGCAGCCATTCTTATGGTTGTGAAATGGTATCTCACTGTGGTTTTGATTTGTGATTCCTTGATGACTATTGATGTTGAGCATCTTTTAAAGTGCCTTCTAGCCATTGGTATGTCTTCATCTCAATGTCTTCTAGTGACACCTCTATCATAAACCAGGTTTCCATATAATCACGAGTCTCTATTTTCTAGACTTGTCTATTAGATTTTGTTCACCTGTTATCACAACCTCAAAAATTCTTCAGTTTTCCAATTTTCTGTGTAGAATTCTTGCATAGCTTTCTCATATTTATTTTTCAATGTTCACATTTTTGTGGCTATGCTGAGTAGAGTTATTTAGAATTTCATTTTCTAATGCTTTGTTGCTGGTGCATAGAGGTACAACTGATTTTTTTAAAAATTGAACTTTGTCCTGCAAATTTCCTAAAACCACTTATTAATTTCAATAATTTTTCTATAGTTACTTTTTGGACTTTCTACCTACACAATTGAATGGTCAGTAAATAACAAAATTTTTGTCTTTTCCTTCTAATCCCTTTCTCCTTTATATCTTTTTATTAAACTGGTACAATTATCAACAATGGAAATATGGGGCATCCTTGTCTCATCCCCAATCTCATAAGGACAATTTTCAACATCCACTATTTAGAATGATGTTTTGTACAGATTTTTTGTAGACATCATATATCTGATTAAAAGAAAATACATCCCTTTTATTTCAGTTTGCCAATATATACATACATCTATCTATATATCCATATCTACATCTGCATATCTATCTATCTATCTATCTATCTATCTATCTATCTATCTATCTATCTATCTATCTAGTTTCATCAAGTGCTTTTTCTGCATCTATTGACATGTTATGATATTTTCTCTTTATACTGGCAATGTATGAGATTGACTTTAGGGTAGTAAGTGAACCTTGCATAATTAATAAACCTTAAGTTTCATTGAGTCCTTACAGGAAACAGACAACCTAATCAAACTGAGTATCTTAAAAGAGAGTTTCATAGAAGGATTATTTAGAAAGGTGTGGACTAGAGATGAAATCACAACAGTATATTAGTGGAGCCCCGTTAATATCCCCAGCCTTGCAGGAGCGATGGTCAGGAGTGGTTATCAGGACCTGAAGAAAGAGAGCCAAGAGGAGAGGAATGCCTGGCAGGAGAGGGAGGAATTCATAGCCTGGTCTTCATGTCTTTCTTTCCTCCAGTCTCCTGCTAGTGCTCCCTAAATCAGATGAAAGCATAAGGGAACAGAACATCATTGTTGCAGCCTTTGAAAGTCATTCTCCAATCACACCAAGCAGAGTGGATCTGAAAGAGTAAGAAAATACACACAGCACAGTCATGTGTTGATTTTTAAATTTATTTCTAGATTCAGTTTTTGCATTTACATTCAGGAATGAGAACAGCCTTGGAATTTCCATATTTTTTTAAATAATTTCATTAGCTATATTGATTTGAAGATTATGCTGGCCCTGTAAAATAGGTTGAGAAGTTTTTTTAAAAAATATTTTTCTATTTTTTCAAAGTTTTATAAGATTGGCATTATTTCTAACTGAAATATTTGTTAGAATTGATTGGTAGAGGGATCTGAGTTGGCATTGTCCTTCTGGAAAGATTTCTAATTATAGATTCAATTTATAATTCAATTGTAAAACTATTTTTGTATCAATTTGGTAAATAGCATTTTGTTAGAAATCTGTTCATTTATTTTAATTTTATGATTTATTGGTATAAAGTTGTACACAATATCAGTGTACTTTTTAATGCCTGAAGAGCTGCAATGATGCTCCTTTTTAATACCTGGTATTAATTATTTATATCTTCTCTAGTTTTTTCAATATTGGCCTAATCAAGGACTTAGCAGCTTTATTAGTCCTTTCAAAGAACCAACTTTTGCATTGGTCAACTCTATTTTTAAAAAAATTTTTCTATATCATTACTCTCTACTCATATTATTTTCTTCCTTGTATTTTATCTGAATTTAGTTTTCTATTCCTTTTCCTGCATTCTTGAGATAGATGCTTAGCGCAGTGAGTTAAAGTTTTATTTATTTTCCTAACATATGCATTCATGATATAAAATTTTACCTGTGTTGGATATTGAATCAGGTGCCACACAAAAGGTGTTCAGGTCCCAACTCCTGGGGTTCTGTGGGTCTGAACTCATTTGTAAATAGGTTCTTTGAAGATGTTATTGGTTAAGATGTGCCCACGCTGAGTGAGGGTGGGCCTGAATCCAATATGGCTGAAATTCTTATAAGCCAAGCCACAGGAGAAGCCAGAAGCTGGAACCTGGAAGAGAAAGGAGGAGACATGGCCATGTGCATTGCCATGTGACAGGAAAGCCAAGGACCAAAGATCACTGGCAGCCAGCCCCAGAAAGCCTCCATCTTCTCCTAGCCTCAATACTGTGAGTCAATAAACTCCCATTGTTTAAGGCATTCCATTGCATTGTATTTTTTTTTAGCAGCTGAGAAACTAGAACTAAAAGTTTTGATATATCGAATTTTTGTTATATACTACGTACCATTTGCCTCAAAATATATTTTTATTTCCATTATTTGATTCATGGGTTATTTGAAAGTCTTATTTTAAAATATGTAAACCTATGAGATTTTCTTTCTTTTTTTAAAACCGTGTTTATTGATTCTTAGTTTAATTGAGCATTGGTCAGAGAATGTATGTATGAAACCTATATGATTTTCTCCCTTGAAATATGAGATTTGCCTTATGTCAGAGCATATGGTTATTTTTTGTAAATGTTCCATGGGTGCTTGAAAAAAAAGTTAATTCTGTAGTTTCTATTTGCAAGGTTCTATACATGTTTACTTGACCAATATTGTTTAATATATTCAAGTTTTCTATATTCTTAATTTTCTTTCTTGATAGCAATTCCTGAGAAAAGTTTGCTTCCTCATCAGTGTTTTAGTTTGTAAAAGTTGCTGGAATGCAATATACCAGAAATGGAAAGGCTTTTAAAAAGGGGAATTGATTAAATTACATGTTTACAGTTCCAAGGCCATGAAAATGTCCAAATTAAGGCATCCATGGAAAGATGCCTTAATTTTCTTGATTCAAGAAAGGCTGATGGGTCCCGAACACCTCTGTCAGCTGGGAAGGCACATGGTGACATCTGCTAGCTTTCTCTCCTGGCATCTTATTTCATAAGGATTCCCCAGGGGTGCTCTCCTTCTGCACCTCCAAAGACCTCTGGCTATGTGGGCTCTGTTGGCTCTTTCCCAAATGGTTCCCTCTTAAAGGGATCCATAACAGCCCCACCTTGAATGGGTGGAGACATGTCTCCATGGAAACAATCTAATCAAAAGTTACCACCCACAGTTGGGTGGGGCATACCTCCATGGAAACAAAAAAAAGATCCCATCTGGCAATATTGAATGAGGATTAAAGGACATGACTTTTCTAGGGTATATATTAGCTTCAAACTGGCACAATCAGTAATGATAAATCTCTCATTATGACTGTGCATTTGTTTAGTTATCCTTGTGGTTTAGTCAATTTTTGCTTTATGTATATTGATTCTGACTTATTAGTATGCACAAATTTAGAATTGCCTTGCTAGAAAATTGATTTTTAAAAATCATTCTCATGTGTCCCTCTAAAATGTATTGTGTTGATTTAAAGTTTAATTTGTATGACATTAATGGAGCTACATCATCTTTCATTTGGTTAATATAGAATTTGGTTAATATATTTCATTTCATATATGTATTTCATTTTATTTTACTCTCAACTTTTATACAAGGTATATTTTGAAAGTAACATATATTTGATTTTGTTCTATATCCGGTTTGATAATATTTGGCTTTTAATTTGGAGCATTTATACGATTTACATAAAAAGTAATTGCTAGCACATTTGAATTTACAATGGTAAATCTTACTATTTGTTTTCTGTTGTTCTGTCTACTCTGTCTTCTTCTTTTTTTTCTATGCTGTATGGCAGGGTCACATTTCATTCTTTTTCCATGTGGCTATCCCATTATTGCAGCCCCACTTGTGTGCACGGGCCAGGAATTGAACCCAGGTCTCCCACATGGCAGCTGAAAATTCTGCCACTAAACTACCCTTGCACCCTCTATGTTCTTTTTACTCTCACTTTTATGTTTAATTTTTCAGATCTATTTTCATAAGGAAGATCATACTCTAGTTTTATTGTGTTTTGACTTCCTTGTCTAGTTTGGTACAAATTTATGCTGACTTCATAAAATAAGTTTCCTCCTTTCCCCTTCTCATGAACATTCACATTGGAGATTATGTATTCTTTGCATCATCTGGGCATTGTGCTTTAGTCTATGTTTTTATTGTAATTGTTTTAGAGGGGAGGATATTGAGATTTAAATGAATTTCATATTTATTTCATTATTGTTAGTCAAAACACTGGATGCACTTCTCCTTGAACCAATTTTATAATGAGATATTACTAGTAAAGCACGTGATTTTTAAAGTTTTTCTGAAATTGTTGGTATAAAGTTGTATATATTACTTTTATAAATTTTCCAAATTCCTCTTTATGTTTAATGGTTAGTTTTTTCTTTCTTTTCCTAATTTTAATGCTTGTTTTCTCTTTTATTTTTTGATCATACATGCATAGATCTTTCTATTGTGTTAGCCTTTTCATAGGCTTTGTTTAAAATTTTCCAGATCAACTCTTTTATTCTCTTATATTATATTGTACTTTAATTGACAAAGAGATAACCTCTGCATATTATATTAAGGAGGGATATGCTTTAATTTCTCCTGGATTTTATGAACCTTTCTTTTGTTTTCTTTTTCTTTTCTTTTTTTAGCAATTGGGAACTTCTAGTTCTCTAATTTACTTAAGGCTGTATTCATTCTTTATGCATTTCAGCTTCCAAGTTCTTTCAATTCTTTACTTTTTTATAGCAAATATTTATACGTTTCTTTTTCATAGATGTATTCTTGTTTCATTTTGCCAATGTCCCTCTTTATCTGTTTGAAAGTATACATTATACTTATTTTAAATTCTTGATATTTTCATTTCATCAATTCTGCTGGTCTTTTATGGGTTTTCTTTTTTGGGGGGGGTGCATGGTCAGGGAATCAAACCCAGGTCTCCCACATGAAAGGTGGTTATTCTAACCACTAAACTACCCATTTTGATGGTCATGGTTTGTTTGTTTTGTTTTGTTTTCTATCTTTTGTATAGATTTCCCATGAAAATCTGATGTCTTATTATTATTTTTTTCTGTGAAATCATTTACCCCTGGTGATGTTAGCTATCTTTTTCTAGCCTTTTATGGGGGGTAGGCAATATGGTGGAGAGAATGTTGCACAATTCAGAAGCTCTTACTTTTTCTTCCCCTCCACCTTGGCTCTCCACCCTCCTCTTTCCTCTCTGACATGTTTCTCCTTTTGCCAGCTCATTATTGCTCTTTTTCTCAGTGTCTTTACTTTTGGTCCTTTAGACCAACACATTTTCCTTTTTATTTCTATGGTATTTATATTTTATTTCTATAGGGTTTATTTGGAAGAGAGATTCAGAAACCCATGATAGTTTACTAACTCTTTAAGCACCAAGAATTCTTTAATATGTGTTGGTTAATTTCCAAATATAATTGTGATGACTGTTAATTTCTAGATGTTGTTTCTTTGCATAAGTAGTGAACATGGTCTTTATGATGTCAGATTTTGAATTTGTTTTTTCTTTTATAGCACTTTTTTTTGGGTTAATATTCAGTACCTGTTCTAGAGGAATCTTAGGCTCCATTTTTGTTCATAACAATTCTACCCATATATTTATTAGCTCAAGCTTGTCCAGTGACAATCCACATTATCAATATTCTTACCTATTTCTTTACATTCAACTTAGGACTTTTTAAAGAGTTTTAGGATAAAGTATCTCAATATGATTGTGGATTTGTCAGATTTTCTTTTCAGTTTTATCGGTTTTTGTCTTATGTTTTTGAAAGTTATATTTAAGGTGCTTAAATCCTTATAACTGTTCTTTCTTCCTTAATGAAATATTGTCTCTTTTAATCCTTAATATGGTTTTATTTGTTAGTTGGCAACTTGTCATTCTAAAAATCTGAACTTTAAGGATGCTACTGGTGAGGGTTCAGAAGGAAATGAAGAACATGTTATTGAAAATTGGTGGAAGAAGTTTAGAGAACTTTGCCCTGCAATTATCTTGAAAGCAGAACTTATAAATGAAGAATTTGGATATATAGCTAAAGACATTTCCAGAAGGCACTATCTGGTATCTCTTGCTGCTTATAATAAAATGTGAGAAGAGAGATAAAATTGAGGATAAAACTCTTAAACAAATGAACTAGGATTGGATGATTTTGAAAATTCTCAGACTTTCTAGATGGCAAAAGATTTCTTCTAAAAATGTAGCATATAGAGAAAAAGCTGAAGGTGTAGCCATAGGACCTTTTGCTAAAACCTCAGAAAGATCAGAGTCAGATATTAAGTCACACAAAAGGCTCTTTCAAGAGATTAAAAGTGTGCCTCAAGAGCTTCTCAATCAAACCTGATGACCTTAAAGAAATTTAAGGGCATTGTCCCTCAGCCATCTCAGCAGGAGCCATAAACAGAAGGTGGAAAAAGAAAACTAAGATAGTATCAGAATCATGGTGGCCTCACAGAATGAGTGGGATGTATTCTCTCAATTATTTGGAAGAGTTAGTGTAAAATTAATATTCATTTCTTTTTTTTTTTTTGGTAGAATTCATCAGTGAAAGAAGGCCCTGGAAGTTATTTTTGTGAGAAGGTTTTCAACTACAAATTCAATTTCTTTGACAAATATAAGGGTATTTGGGATATCTATTTTTTAAAAAGCAAGTTTTGATAATTTGGGTCCTTTTAGGAATTTTTATACTTCATCTATATTTTCAAATTCATTGGCATTAAGTTGTTCATAATAGTCCCTGATTATCCGCTTACTATTTGTAGAATCCATAGTCATGTCACCTCTCTCAATTTTGATAATGGTAAGTTGTGACCTCTGTTTTTTCCAGATCAATCTGGCTAGAGTTTTAAAAATTGTATTGCTATCAATCGGTAGGTTTTGTTTTCATTTTTTTTCTATTTCATTAATTCCTACTCAGATACTTATTTTTTCCTCCTTCTACTTAATTTGGATTTCATTTGCTCTTCTCTGTCTAGTATCTTAAGGTGTAAAATAAGTTCATTTATTTTATACCATTCTCCCTTTAAGAATTTTTAGTTTTTTAGATTTATTTTTATTGTTATTGTTTTTTGTGCACGCCCCATATCCACCAAGCATGAAGTCCCACATACATCCTTCTCCCATTCCCTGGTTAACCTTTCATCTACTTTCTATCTCTGTGGATTTGCTATTTTTAGACATTTCTTATAGGTGCCAGCATAATATTTGAACTTAGGTTTCCTGATTATTTCACTGAGCATAGTGTTTTCTGTGTTGTTCTGTGTTACAGCATGTTTCAGAATGTCATTCTTTCTTATGGCCAAATAATATTTCATTGTGTATATGTACAACTTTTAATTTTTATCCATTCATTTGTTGATAGACACTTGGGTTGTTCCCTCTTTTTTTCTATCGTGAATAATGCTGCTTTAAACATTGGTGTACTAGTATCTGTTTGTGACATTGTTTTCCATTTCTTTGGGTATATACCTAGAAGTGGATTACCGGGTTAAGGGATAAAGTAATTCTTATTTAACTTCTTGAGGAACCACCATGTTCCTTTCCACAGTGGCTGTACCATTTTATGTTCCCACCAACAATGCAGTAGAGTTCTAATTTCTCTGCATCTTCTCCAGCATTTTTTAAGGAACATAATGGCCATCATTGAATTGTAGATGTGAAGTGGAATCTTACTTGGTTTTGATTTACATTTCCCTAATGGCTAATGATGTGCTTCTTGGCCATTTGTTTATCTTCAACCATTCTTTTAACCAACTGTTGAAGAGACAATTCTTTCCTCATTGCATGTACATAGCACCTTCATTAAAAATTCTAGGTTTAAATTCTGTTATAGTGGTATATGCATTTATTTTTATACAGTAACACACTGTTTAGCTTTGAAAAAACACAAAGTTGGATGACGCACTTCCAATTTCAAATTGTACTACAAAACAAAACAGCATGGTACAGTATATAGTGTTGTACTGTAAATTGTTTTGGTTACTATGGCTCCAGGCACTCCATATGAATTTGAGGATTGGCTTTTACATTTCTGCAGAAAGACAGTAGGGATTGTACTGAATTTGTAGGTCACTTTGGACAATATTGACATCTTAATGATATTAAGTTTTCCAAGTCATGAACATAGGATGTCTTGCCATCTATTTAGGCCTTTAATTTCTTTCAGTTGTGGTTTGTAGTTTTCATTGTACAAGTCTTTTATACCCTTGTCTATATTTATTTCTAGATATTTTATTCTTTTAGATGCTAGTGTAAATGGAATTGTTTTCTTAAAATTTTTTTGGATTATTCATTGCTGGGGTATAGAAACACAACTGATTTTTGTGTGGTGGGTTGATCTTATATCCTGCCACTTTGCTTAAATCACTTATTAGCACTATTAGTTGTCTTATGGATTCCTTTGAATGTTTATGTATAAGATCATGTTATCTGCAAATAGAGATAGTAGTATTTCTTCATTTCCAATTTGGATGTTTTAAATTTCCTTTTCTTGTCTAATTGCTCTGGATAGAGTTTCTAGTTCAACACTGAATCTGCTTTTTAATTTTTTAAAAAATTACCTTTTACCATTCTTTACCATTTTTCAGTCTTTTACCATTTAGTATGATTTAGCTCTGGGTTTTTTCATAAATGGCCTTTATCATGTTTATAATTTCCCCCTCTATTCCTAATTTTCTGAGTAATTTTATCAGGAGACAGTGCCAGATTTAGTCAAATGCCTTTTCTGTGGTTATTAAAATGATCACGTGGTTTTGTTTTATGTAGTATATTGCTTCGATTGATTTTCACATATTGAACTACCCTTGCATTCCTGGAAAAAATAGCACTTATTTATAGGGAATAATCTTTTTAATATGTTGTTGTATTTTGTTTGCTAGTATTTTGTTGAGGATTCCTGCATCCATATTCATGATGGAAATTAGTCTGTGACTTTCTTTTCCTGTGATGTCTTTATCAGATTTTGATAAGATGATAATACTGTCCTCATAGAATGAATTAGGAAATGTTCCCTCTTCTTGAGTTCTTTGGAAGAGTTTGAAAAGGATTGTTTTTAATTCTTCTTTAAATTTTTGATGAAATTTACCAGTGACTCATATGGTCCTGGACTTTTCTTTATGAAAGGTTTTTGATTATAGATTCAATCTCTTATTATATGAGCTTATTATAGATTTGTTGAAGTTTTCTATTTCTTCTTGAATCAATTTAGGTAATTTGTATATATGTAGAAGTGTTTATTTGCATCTAGATCATCTAATTTTTTGGCATACATTTGTTCATAGTATTCTCTGTCAGGTCAGTAGTGATATCACCATTTTCATTTCTGATTTTAGTTATTTGTCTTTTCTCTTTTTTCTTTGTCAGTCTGGCTAATGGTTTGTTAGTATAGATTTTTTAAAAGAAACTCCTTTTTGCTTTGTTGATGCTCTCAATTTTTTTTTTTTCAATTCTCCACTTCACCTGTTTCTGCTGTAATCTTAGTTTTTTCCCTTCTGCTAACTTTGGGTTTACTTTGCTCTTCTTTTCTAGTTTCTCAGGATATGAAGTTAGATGATTACTTTGAGATCTTTCTTCTACTTTAATGTGGTTATATTTAACTATAAATTTCCCTCTGAGCACTGCTTTCACTGCATCCCATACATTTTGATATGTTGTGTCTTTCTTTTCATGTGTCTCTAAAATTTTATAATTTTCCTTGTAAGTACTAATTTACTTATTGGCCATTTAAGAGCAGATGTTTAATTTTCACATTAAAAAACTTTCAGTTTGCCTTCTGTTATTGATTTCTAACTTCATTCTATTTTGGTCTGAGAAGTTACTTTGTAGGATTTAAATATTTTAAAATTTATTGAAACTTCTTTTGTGCCCCAACATATGTCTCTCTGTGTGCATCTGAATAAAATATGTATTTTGCTATTGTTGGGTAAAGTGTTCCATATGTCTGTTAAATTTAGTTAGTTAATAGTATTGTTCAATTCTTTATTTCCTTGTTGATCTTCTACCTAGATGGTTTATCCAGTATTGAAAGTGGTATATTCAAATATCCAACTATTATTGTATATCTATTTCTCTCTACAATTCTGTCAATGATTGCATCCTATATACTTTGGGGTCCTGCTGTTGGGTGCATATATGTTTATAACTGTTTTATCTTCTTGGTGAATTGACTTTTTAAAAATCAATATATAATGTTCTACCTTGTTTTCTATGGTAGTTTTTTGTTTAAGGCCCATTTTTTCTGATATTGGTAAAGCTACCCTAGCTTTCTTTTTTTCATGTTTGTATGAAATATTTTTTTTCCTTCATTTTACTTTCAAGTTGTTTGCCTCTTTAGACCTAAGATGATTCTCTTATAAATGGCATATAGTTGGGCCATGCTTCTTTATCTATTCTGCCAATCTCTGTCTTTTGATTGGTGATTTAATCCATTTACTTTTTCTAAAAGATATTTTTATTGAGAAATAAAAATTCACACACATATATTCCATACATGGTGTACAATCAGTGGCTCACAATATCATCACATAGTTGTGTATTCATCACCATGATAATTTTTTAGAACATTTGCATCACTCCAGAAAAAGAAATTAAAAAAAAAAAACAAAAAAACTCATACATACCATACTCCTTACCCCTCCCTCTCATTGGCCAGTAACTAGTATTTCCATCCACCCAATTTATTTTAACCTTTTCCCCCCTATTATTTATTTATTCTTTATCCATATTTTTTAGCTCATCTGTCCATATGCTGGATAAAAGGAGTAACAGCTATAAGGTTTTCAGAATCCCACAGTCACATTGTAAAGGTTATATCTTTATACAATCGTCTTAAAGAATCAAGACTACTGGAACACAGCTCAATAATTTCAGGTACTTCCCTCCAGCCACTCAATACACCATAAATTAAAAAGAGATGTTTGTATAATATATAAGAATAACCTCCAGGATAATTTCTCGACTCTCTTTGAAATTTTCCAGCCACTGACACTTTATTTTGTCACATTTCTCTCTTCCCCTTTCAGTCAAGAAGGCTTTTTCAATCCCTTGAGGCAAGCTTATCTCAGGATTTCTGTCCCATGTTGCCAGGGAGGTTTACACCCCTGAGAGTAATCCATTTGCTTTTACGACAATTGCTGATAATGTGAGACTTCTGTTGTTTTCTCATTGTGTTTTGTATGTCTAATACTATTTTTTTCTTTTTTCCTCCATTCTGCCTTCCTTTCTGTTTAGATGATTTTTTTTATAAAGATCCATTTTGAATCATTTTTCATTTTCTTTCATGTAATTTTAAAAGATACTTTATTGATGGTTACCATGGAGATTGTACTTACTATCCCAGATCTATTACAATTTAGTTTATTGATACCAACTTTAATTCAATGGCCTATACATACTCTATTCCTATAATCCTCCGTTCCTCCCCTTTATATTGTTCTTGTCACATATTACGTCTTTATACGCTGTGTGCCCAGTCATAAGTGCTTCTGCTTGTTTTTAACTTTAAGGGCAGGTATATATATATTTTAAGATAATATGAGAATGTAAGTTAAGTTGCTTTACAATAACATTTTATCATAGGAACAACAAATTGGAATGTAAATGTATTTCTTATTATTAAATGATTCTAAGAAGTATCATAAGCCTTCTATCATATAGACTTTCTGTTGAAAGTATGATACTAAATTTTATGTACATTGCCATCTTTCCAAACAATAGTTCATAAATGGAAATATTTAATAATAGCATACATGTATTTATTATATTACTGTTTTCAATGCATTTAATTTTTTAAATCTTTGGAAACAACAATACAGTGAGATATTTTTACTTCCTATTTTATAGATGATAAAGTTCAAGAATGGTAATATAAAGGGAATCACTGTAATTTGCCACTCTGTTACATATTAACTGATCAGAATGTTTTATTTATTCACATTTTAATATTATGCTGCAGCCTTAAAAACAGATATTCATGCACTTACTTGGATAAGAAATGAAGAATAGATTTGCATATGTAGTATAGTGTTCTTCCTTGGACAAATGGCAGGATTATAAAGGATTTTAATGAATGAATTCAGTTTTTATCTGTATTTATAGGACTGTTTTAAATGGCAATTTTTCCATGTATGCAGGATAATAGCACTTATAGTCAAAGATTAAAGTTATTTGCAAGTTTTGATTATTTTAGACAGCAAATAATTAACATTGAGAATATTCAGTGTCAGTTGAAATAGATCTGGGTCATGTTAAATGAGTTCATAGATATTTTTAATTAGCCAGTCTTAAAAGATGCTCAATTGAATCAATGTCATAGACATTTATTAATTTATTAATCATTTATTTCTACATTAGTGTAATAAACAGTATCAGATAAAGAATATAAAATGTCTAACAGACACACAGCTAACACTAATAACTAGTTTTCTTGGAAGCAACATTATTTTTATAAATATGCTGATGCAGAGCTAACAATTTCACATTTAATGACATAAAAAAGTCAGTGTTTCCTAGTTTCATGTGCAAAAACAATGTGAAAGTTGGAGTATGAGTAACTTAAATATGTCTTAGGAGGGAAGATAAATGAACATTACCTTTCACATACAATATATAAATATATTAGTTTAAATTAACTTTTATGTTTTTTGTATAGTATTGTTATATAAACTATACTTTTGCTAATTGGGCAGATTTATATTAAGTATTATGAAATTCTTTCCTCCATGTGAAAATCTAATCTTTTTTGTTTTTCAATAAAAAGCTTTTCTTTTTCTGAGACATTATTTTGAATTACCTTTACGTTTAAGTGATTAATAATTACTCTGAACACTGGCTGTTTGGCACCACCAATACCAGACAATTCTGTTGATTTTGGTATACGAACAAAAAATTTTTAAAAAGCTTTACATGATTTAAAACAATATATGACAGTTAAGTACTTTAAAAACTATAAGTACAGTATAAATCATCATATTATATAGTAGCATACTTTATATTTATTTTCCAAAGTTTTTTCAATTTGTTCAAAAACCTGATAAATAATAGAGATTTATTAACAATTCTAAGGGCTCAAAGAAAAATCTCCAATAATATTTGTTTTCTGAAAATAAGTTCAAAGTCCAAAACCAGAGGAAATAATGTATGCTTCCTGTTCATTTTTAAGTGATCTGTATTCCATGAGTCATGACTTATTTTGAAATAAGGCAATTCTAATAAATAAATACATATAAATTAAATGCATTCTCATATAGCCATTGGAAGTATCTGCATAGTTCTGAAGGGAATGAAAAAGTATAGACAGCTCAATTAAATCAAGGCAAGGCTCAAATTGATAACACATAACATCTGTAGTTAGAAAGATCTGCTTTATATGGTCTTATGTTTGAGGATTCAGTTTAAGGCAAAAACATAATTTCTGTAGTGCTACACCTTTTCCTTCATCTCTACATGCTTTGACCTCAGACCTGATTCCACAACTCTCTGAAATTTTTGCTTTTTGTATTTGTCAGGTAGATAGCAATCCTTTGAACATTGTTTTACCAGTACTTATCTGCTATGAACTTCCTTTTTCATACAAGATTTGAAAGTGGGATACTTCTGAACTATTTTATAACCTTGAGATCCTCTATGGAGTCTGTCTTTCATAACTCCAATAAATTCTTTACAGTTTAATTGATCATCTTTGTCAACATCAAAAATCTTGAAGGCAGTGTTCCTAAATGTGGTGAAAGTTTGAGGCCAGTAGCTACATAGACAGTATACTTAAATTCATCTTGCCCTACAGAATGACTTTCAAAGTTATACATATTCAGGGCTATTGCAAGGTCTTCTAGATTGTTCAAAAACTGGAAAAGTGACTTGGGTGAATCAAAGGTGACGCCCTTTTCTTCAGGTATATTATAATGCACATTTTCCAAAAACACTGACATGCTTTCCACATTTGTATATCATAAAAGAATATGAGCTAAATCTTCACTGCTGTATTCATCCCATTAGAGGAGGAAAGTGATTTAATTTCTAGAACTTCTGTCTGGAGGTTATCTATGAATCTATAAAAATCTCCAAAATTGAGCCCAGCTTTCCGTTTCTTTCCAAAAAAGTGTACAAGAGGTGTAAAATCTGCTACTAAACTTGTGAGGTCATCAGCATGCTCTGTGAGGTCTTAAAAGAGTGCTTGGCTTGTGTTACATCTTAGTCTATTCCATTAGATTTTGGAGACAAGTTCCTCTCCACCTGTTTTAAGTACACTATTAGTAGGAGAATGGTATCCATAAAGTTGAAGATGCAGCAGTGCTCACTTTTCTTCATCTCCTTTAGTTTCTCTTTTTTCATTTTTTTTTCCTGAAAAATGTCTTGAGGCACCCAAAATTCCCTTTTATTCACTATCTCATTGCCATCCATGTCAAGATGTTGAAAGCTAATCAAAACCTTCATGTTGCTTTGTTAAAATACATAGAAAAAAAAAAGAAATTCATTTAAGAAATCACACCTCTTTCTTTAAGATTTTGAAATAGCTTTAATGATCCTTTCCAAACTGGTGGAGTTCCAGAGAGCATATGATTTAATTCCTGCTTGGAAAGTGACTTCCATGTTTTAGTACATTTAGGTTCATCCATTGTAACAGCCAAAATCATACGGAGTCATGAATAACTGGCCTTCACATTCTATAGAAGAAAATAAATGAAATCACCTCCCTTGAGGTTTAGGAGTTCAAGTCTTCCGTGTCTGTTCTGCCCATAGCAACTGTTTCTTTGGCAGCCACAGCAGGGACAGGAAGCAGCCCCCAGCTGTGGGGATGAGTATTTGACCTCTGCTGCTGTTTTCTCAGGGTGGCGTCCCAGTGCTGATGTGAGCACAGACTCCACCCTGGGGTTCCCATACGGCTGAAAGCACAGGAGGCTGACCAGACCCCCCTTGTGCTTGTTTTTTATGCACTTGAATTTTAAGCATTATAAAGAAGTAAAAGATGGTATTACAAATGAAAAATGCAGTAATATTGGCATTTATATTTTCCAATGTATTTACCTATGCTGGAAGTCTTTACTTCTTCTTAGGGCTTCAAGTTACTCTCCAGAGTTCTTTTCTTTCAATATGAAGGACTCCCTTTAGCATTTTTGGTAAGGCAGGTCTAGTGGCAACAAACTCCCTCAACTTTTCTTTATTTGGATATTTTAAAATTTCCCTCTTATTTTTGAACAACAGCTTGTCTGGATATATTTTTCTTGGTCACAATTTTTTTCTTTCAGCATTTTAAATATTTCCTCCCACTGCCTTCTGACTTCCATGGTTTCTAATGAGAAATCAATATTGTTTTATTAGGATTCCCATGTATGTGATTCTTTTGTTGTTTTCAAGATTTTGTCTTTGTGCTTGGCATTTGACAGTTTGAATATAATGTACATTGGTGTAAATATTTGGTACTTGTTCAGTTTCTTAGATTTTATATTTATATCTTTCATCAGATTTGGGATATTTGCAGCCATTATTCTTTGAATTTTTTTTTTTTTTTTTTGCCCTTTTATCTCTTTCTTCTTCTGGGACCCCTCTGATTTTGTATACTGGAACACTTGATAAGGTCACAAATTCTGGAAGACTGTTTTTTTTTCCTTCTGCTCCCCAGACTGGATAATTCCAATTATCCAATTTATCCATTCTTCTGTCTCCTTCAATCTGCTGTTGAGCCCCCCTCTACTAAATTTTTCATTTTGGTTATTGCACTTTTCAGTTCTAACATTTCCACTTGGTTCTTCTTAATAATTTCTATCTTATCATTGAGATCTTCATTTTGTTCATGTATTATTTTTCTACCTTCTTTAGTTCTTTGTCCATTTTCTCCTTTAGTTTATTAAATGGATTTGATAAATCTAAGATCATTAATTAGCAATTTTAGAGAGTGAATTTTCTCTTGATTAGTTTCCATTGAATTATTTTTTTCCTGTGACTGGGCACTACTTTCCTGTTTCCTTGTGTGTTTTATAACTTTTTTTTTTTTTTAAGAACTAGACATTCTGAGTATTATGTTATACTAACTCTGGAAATACAGTTATCTCACTCCAAGGAAGGTGCATGGCTGTTTATGTCCCAGTAGATGATGGTAGGAAGTCATAAGGCTTAAACCAATTCTAATAAGTTGGAACCTTAGGGATTATCAGATCAAGAAACACCCATACACAAGAGAATGAAAACCAATGAAACAAAAAAAGGTCCTGGCTGTTTATGACCCAAGGACCTTGGTGGAAGCTGCTACAGCCCAGAGATCCAAAACCAGGGGCAGTGTCTGCTCTGGCATCTCAGGGACCCCACTCCTGCCCCCACCCCATGACATACCTTGACTTTCAATCCCAATTTTTGGTGGACAAAGTTTCATCTGCCTGCACTGGCCTCACCTTGTAGCTCCTGGAATCTGGGCTACATTTCCACAGTCACTGTTGTTTCCACAGCCACTGCTGGGCTGAGAAATGGAGGTGGTTGTTGATTTGAGCTTTCAGTTATAAAAGCTGAACTCTTGGCAGCCTCTCACTTCCTCTGGCACCCCCACAGTTGTTCTAAATGTCCATTCTGGTTCCAGAGTTACCACCTAGTCAATTCCAATCCCTTTTCCAGGTCATTTATTTTTCTGGTAGAAGGAGCTTATTTTTATATTCTGCCATTTTGCATTCCTTCTTTTTCAGTGTAGGTGTTTAGTGCTATACATTTTTTTCTAAGTACTACTTCAGCTGCAGCTCACATATTTTATATGTTGTATTTTCATGTTCAATAGTTAATAATACGTATTAATTTTCTTTGTAGCTTTTTCTTTGATCTGTAGAAGTTTTATAGTCTTGTAGGAAGGGAGAGATTTGGATAACACAGGTCAATTTTCATAATGGGGCACATGCAAATGTAGAGGGATGTGTAAAGTGTGTGTGAGTATATAGATGATATATATACCTCATCAGGGAAGTACATTTTCGAGAAATTTTTTAAGGCAGGTTTGCAGACTACAGTCTCTAGGCTAAATCCAGCCAACTGCCTGTTTTTGTAAATAACATTTTATAGAATGGAGTGCCTAATTTTTTAAAGGTATTATGTATGGTTCTTTCATGCTGCAATGGCAGTTGAGTAATTGAACCAGTGACCATATGGCCTGCGTAGTCTAAAATATTTTCTCTGTGGTTCTTTATAGAAACAGTTTACTGACTCCTGTTCTAATGGATTAGAGTTAACTGGGCAAAGTGAGGGTATTATGGATATCCAGGCTCAGCGTGTAGGATCTGCTAAATTACAGTGGGGAGAAGGCAATAGAGAGAGAAAAAATGGCATGCTGTAAGATTGAACGTTATAGACTGTGGCCTGTGTTTCGGGAATGAAGGAATGGCAGAACATGCGGCTGGAAAGATAAGGAAGACACATCCTGCAGATGCTGGAACATAGGTAGTTTATCCTGAAAACATTACAGTATATAGAAAAAACTTTAAGTAGTAGATGTAAATGCTCCCATTTGTATTTTAGAGAGATTTTTCAGGTCTAGGGGGTGATAGTTTGATAGAAAGTGAGCCTGGAGGCAGGGACACAAATAAGAGAAGTGATGAACGTCTATTTGAGAAGAAAAAATAAAATTCTATCTTTAAGACTACTTTTTGGGATGGGTAACTCTAAACTCTTTCTCGACTAAACTAGATGTTGTCTGTTTTTAAAAAAATTGCTTTTATGTTATATAGTTGAAAGACAAAAGATTTGTTTCTGGGATATCTGCAGAAGTTGTTATGAGGATAATTTATTGTTTTATTGCTATATGCAGCACATTTCATTTTCCGTAGGTGTTTTCAGCCCTTGTAATAAATTCTATACTTATGTCTGTCAAATTTTATCTATGAAAAACTTTTAAAGAAATACATTTGGGCCTAATGTACAAGAGAAGTCTTTCAGTAAGAGTTTCTATCTGAATGTCCCTCTAATTCTTGAATTTTATTAAATCCATTGTAAAAAAGGCAAAATTTGGAAATTAACCACTCTTTGAAAGGTACAGTTCTGAGTATACCTACAGTAAATTGGTTCTTCCTGTAAATAGAAAATGAAGTGAATAATATACCTTAAAGGGCTGGGAGAGAAAGAACTGGAATCTCACCTTCCTGCTTCCCTATTAATAACTCAAAGTTGGACATTAGAATCAAATCTGTTTGCTCTTGGCTCAGAGGGAATGCAATAGCATTTAGTGCCTTTTGCATCTCTCATGCAAAGAATTGGTTTCCACTTTCATTTGTAAGAATTTACTCTTCTAAAGGGAAGAATTTGCTCTTCTAAAGGGAAAAAAAGATACTGCATTTAACCCTTCCACTCTTTTCCTTCCCAACTAAAGAATTTTGAAAATTAAATTTCCTGAAGCTGAAGGAAAAATGTAACTACATCTGTTTTTTTTTTACAAATTATTTGCATAGAGCAAACCAAGTGTGTAAGTTTACATGGCAATTAGGCCAATTTCCCAGTGTTTTGATATTTTTTTTATCACGAATATAAGAAGCCACAAAGATTAGAGAAAATAAAACTATGACAATAATTTTTGTGTTAAAATTGCTAAAAAGCATATGGTGAGTATTTAAAAACTTTTTTCTTTTTGTCATCCGAATGGCATAAGACTAGTGGGAGAAACAGATATTGAGAATCTTTTTTGAAGTGCTGACTGAATTTGCATTCATAACATTTATAGTGTTTTATTTTTTTCCAGAATTTGAGAGATGTTTGTTGAAAGTAACCTCTTCCTCCCCATTTATCCCTTTGAGTGGAGACATTAAAACAATCATAGGCTCCCTATCTTTTTCATATTTTTGAAGTGGGATCAAATTATTATTACTTAGGAAGGTATCATATTATAGACCCAATTGTATTCACACAGTCTGGTTAGGAAAGAAGACATAAAAAGAATGGTCCATCTTTAAGAATGTTCTATGAATTTCATGGACCATAAAAAACAGACAGTCCTTTACACAGTTTATGCAATTTAGCCCTTATACAATTTAACCCTGGAATCACATTCTGAATAGGATAATCTGGGACAAAGGAATTATTACTTATTTGGCTATGATGGGCATATCCACCAAGTTGTATTTGTACCACTCTTCTCTGACTTAGAAGGTAGGATTGTGAAAGAAGGGCAACAATTTCATTTACATTTATATCACAAATGGAGGCACTATTATGTTAATCTGTAGGCTTATGTGCCCAAATGATATTCTTAAATACTTTTTTATTTAGACACATATCAGGAAATGCAGCTACAGTTTTTTGAGACATTGAGTATACTTGATCATTTTTGGTGGGGAGTTCTTTTTTCAGACACTCTTAACTTATGAGTGGAATCTGCCTGTGTGCATTATAACCACGTTTATTTTATTTTCATGCAAGCCACTGCAGTGATAAGCAAAATAGGTAGGGATATCACAGATTTTTTGATTCAGATATTATCTCTATGACATTGTGAACTTTTAAAAGTTATTTGAAAATGTACTTTCAAAATAAATTGTTAACTCACTTCTCTAATAAAGCAATTTTTAAAAAAAATAGAAATTTCTATGGATCCTAAGGGCCAGTCTGAAGATTGCTTTTATTTAAATATACAAGAACAGTATTCGATATGCCATAATAAACACAGATGTTGTTTAAATGGCAGTCTTTTTCTTTTATAGGAAGAGGTATTAAAATGGTTATTAATGTGCCTTTTTTTTTGAAATGTTGCCAAAAGGCCTTCAATCTCATTACATGTCCTTTTGCAAATGATTAAGCAATTAATTACTCTCCCCTAACCTTTCTAAGCTGAATGCCACATTGATTGAGAGTCTCTGAATTGGCTCATGTTACTTTCTTGGCCAGATCATGTGTTCCTATAAAATGGCCTTGTTCTTTTTGACATTACACTTACCTATCAGAAAGGTCATGAGAGTGGAAAAGACTGATAGGGTTTGAGACTTTTGGTTCATTGTTTCTTTGTGGAGTCTTGACCTGTATTCTCATAGAGTTAGAGGATAATGCTTCCTGAGATTTATGATTTCTGCTGCTAGGAAACTACAAGAAATTAGTCTTACTGGCTAACTCTCTTTCCTCTGTCTGTTGATATATTGAAACAGTGATGTAGTTTTTGCTCATATGTTCCCTCTTTTGAGATAGTTTGTCATATTTCAGTTGCTAGGCAGTGAAACATATTTTATATTCATGAAGCTATACCAACTTGATGCTAAGGCCAAGTCTGAAGATCTGCTGGCATGTTTTATGCCTGGCGGGGGAGGGGGGAGCATAAAAGTGGGATCGTTTCAGCTTTCGACCTTTGGCGCAGAAAGCAGTTCTAATAATTAACTCTTATCGAATACCTGTAATAAGAAAAGGAGCTTCTTCAGTAAATTGCCACAGGAAATTTAATAAATTATTCCCAAATAAGTTGGGAAGCATGAAAATAGCCCAGTGAACAGCTGGGCTCATAACAGTGAAGCAAGAGAACAAAGCTGCCAAGAGTGGAGAACACATGGACTCACCAACCCAGAAGGCTTTGGCCTTGGCAGAACACTGCTGGGTATAGCGATGACAGATCAATGGGAAAATAGTTGATAAAAGCAATAACCGTCATCCATGAGCTATTTAAACCAGTGGATCCATTTTATGGTTTCTTATTCCTTAATCATGTTAAATAACTCATAGATCTGTTGCATAGATGTATAATCATCTTGCTGTTATAAACTCATATAAAAATATTTTACTCAAAGTTAACCATATTGCATGCCAAACGAGACTAGGTGATAAAAATGCTATTTATTCACTTTTGGAGTGACATTTAGAGAGTTTCTGGACCAGGGTACCATGTAGTATTCAGGCACCCTTGAAGGAATGAGTAATGAATATGTCATTAAGAACATTTAGTCTCCTTTGAGTTAACTTAAAAAAAAAACACTTCTGGATTTTGCCATTAGAATTACCTCCCTGAAATGTATTAGATTATATTATTTTACCATCCTCCAGTCTTAATTTAGTTGCTTAAAAATTTAAGCTCTAAACCTCTTAGTTTGGCATATATGCCTCTTTATGACATGGCCCCAGGTTACCTCTCCAACCACTGTCCCTCTTCACTCTGTGTGCTCTGGTCCAGCATCTGTCCTCTTTGCTATGTCCCAGTGTCATCACATAATCCCACATCTCTGTACACTGGTACACAGGTCTCTCACTGTGCAGTGGTCCCTTTATCCCTCATAGTGAAAAATTAAGTCATTACTCAAATGTAGCATTCTCTTCAGACCTTTTTTGGATTCTCACAATTAGAATACATTTTCAATTCTTCCAGTTCCTCTTAACACAATGCTTATATCTCCAATTAGTATTTATTTCATTTTGCCTGGAATTGTGGCTTTCCCAAAGATTTTAAGGTTTTCATGGACATGGTCCATGAGCAATTCATCTTGAGTCCACAAAGCCTGGTATTATTGGTATTATTGATCATTCGGTGCAGGATCCTATTTGCTTAGGATATAAATATGAAATACTTGGTCTCTTGCATATGCTATGTGCTTATTAAAGATATGTTGAGTGACGGAATGAAAGAGAGGGCCTAGTTGTCTTCCTCTGATAGTGAGTTGTTCCAATCTTAAAAAAGCATGTGGTTCTAGGAAATCTGGTAAACAGAATGAGGGATGATATTTTAAAATACCCAGTCTGGGAATTCCTGTGGAGAAAATCAGCTAAATAAGAGTATTTAAAGATAGAGGAACCTTGCATCACTCATTTTGAGATTCCCTATAGCTGCTTTCTATTAACATTTAACACATAGAATCATCTTCTCATCTGGCCTGAGTCTTAAAGAACAGGACCTTGATGACTTTTCCATGGATGGCTGGTTCCTGAAGTTCCCATGCATAGTATGTGGGAAAATTCTAGTTCTTAGAAATGGTAGAGACTTTATAAGACTGAGGTTGTGGCCAATATTCACCTTTTCCTGAAAGTTCAGAGCCAAATATTGAAGAAGCTGCCTGGAATATATTAGAGATTATAAACGTAAGTGCCAAATATGACTGAGAAGTTAATTTGGGAATACAGTATGGAAAATCTTGAAAGCTTCCCAAAGGGATTTGGATTTTTAATCAGAGTAGCAAAACACCAAATGCCTTAAGTAGTTAAATGACTTAATGTTCTGTCTGTTAAAGGTATGTTGATGTGCCAGAAATAAGATGAATAAATGGGCTGCACAAATGAATGCTTGGAGGGTCAGAGATCAGGTATGGATATAGTTTTATAGTTAAAGATAGATGAGGAGCACCACAGTGAAAGTTATTTTGGAAATAAAAAAGAGGGAACACAGATGGTGGAACCATTTTGGAGGATTAATCAATAGGGTCTAGTGGTTGGTGACAGACGTGAAAGAGAGAGGAATATAACAAAGGTGGCTGATCTGAGTGCCTGGGAGAGGCTTTTATCAAGAGAGGGAACATAGGAGAAGGAAAATAGTTGGACAATGGGAGGTTTATAAATCAGGATGACCTAGGCTATCTTGTGATAATTTTAACCCTCAAATCTCAGTTGATTAAAATAAAAGTTTTTTTTCTTGCTGTCCTGTTTTGGTCTGGCTGGAATTTCTGCTCCATGTCTTCCTGACTCCTGGGGACCCAGGCTGACAGATCAGCCACTTCCTGGAAAGTTGCAGTTGCTGTGGCAGAGGACAAGAGAGCTCTGAAGGGTGTTGCAGCAGCAATTAAATACTTCAGTGTAGAGGCGACCCATGTCCCTTCTCATAACTCATTGACCAGATTCCATGCAACCATGAGGGGTCTGCAAGGCAAATCTTCCCCGTGGTCAGAAGGGAAGATGAGTCAGTGAGTAGCTTGTTAGTGATGTCTCCTGAGAAGCAGAACCCAAAATAGAATAAAAAATGCAAAGATTTAATAGAAGGGCACAGCTGTGAGAGAAAATGAAAAGGGAGGCTGAGCGAGCCATGGGGCTGTGATACAAGTATTCCCGCAGTGAAGGAGAGAGGGAAGGAAAGTGGGGTAGAGTAGTCTAGACTGTTGAGCAGTCTAAGGAAAGCTCTGCGAGACTATCAGGCAGTTGACTGTCAGAAGAACCCTGAGTCTCTGAGGAGCAGGCTTTTATTGCATCTGCTGTGGTTGGGAGCAGCATATGGGAAGCATGGCCTCAGAACAAATGCAGCCCTGGAGTTCAGAGCGTGGTAGCTCAGGATCCTGGTCAACCCCACGCCCTGCAGTCGGAGTCTGTGGGAAGAAGAATTTTCATGGTTTCCACATTAGCACCAATGGCCACTTCTGGAAGGAATAGGGTTTGATTTATGTGTACCTTTACCAGCAATTTTGAGGCCAGGAATGTAGAGTAGAACAGGAAAAGGCAGCAGTTTGTTTGTGGCGATATCCAACAGAAAGACAACAGCATCTGCAGCTCAGGCAAAAACTCTTGGGTTCCAATTTGAGAGCCAAAAACATAGAAGCAGGAATCAAATTAATGAAAATACATTCGCAATAGCAAAACAAAAGAAAATCTATAAATTCCTGAACATAAGATGGGCCTGAATGCATGAGTGTTTTCCATGCACAGGATGTTGGTAGTATACCTGGAGGTGGGTGGTCATCTTAGGTCTACCTCCACCTCCAGAAGCAAACAATTCTGAACAATTAAGTTGTAATTGGGAGGGTGTAGGGGCCGCCAGAAAGGAGTGCTGCTCTAGTTCGCTAGCTGCTGGAATGCAGCATATCAGAGATGGATTGGCTTTTAATAAAAGGGGATTTATTTCATTAGTTCTTCAGAGGAAAGGCAGCTAACTTTCAACTGAGGTTCTTTCTTATGAGGGAAGGCACAGGGTAATCTCTACTGGCCTTCTCTCCAGGCCTCTGGGTTCCAACAACCTTCCCAGTGGTGATTCCTTTCTGCATCTCCAAAGGCCTGGGCTGAGCTGTGAGTGCTGAGATGAGGTATGCTGAGCTGCTTGGGCTGTGCTACATTAAGCTCTGTCATTTAAATACCAGCCAATTAAATCAAACATCATTCATTGCAGCAGGCACGCCTCCGACTGCAGATGTAGCAGCAACAAATGAGGTTCAGGTACCATTGGCTCATGTCCACAGCAGTAGATCTAGGCACCTTCACCTAGCCAAGCTGACAACTGAATCTAAGTACCACAAGTGCATTCTCCTAAATTAAGAGAACTGCAAATGAGAGACTACCAGAAATGGAGAGGCTTCCCAAATACCCAAAAACAAAGCCCCCCCAGAAAGATATCAATAGCCTTTCAACCCCTATTGGGTGAAACTCTTACCATAATGCCAGTCAAGTGGGATATTACCTGTTCATTCCTCCTGCTTCTCCCTTGTTTTGAACTTGGTGGATCAGAAGCTGCAGGCTGAAGGAGGAAGGATGGGCTAGGAAGGGGACACAGACCTTCCCTCTGCTTCTTGTCTGCCAGACTCTAGCTGGAGGAGGGGATACTCAATCTTGAATGAAGCTGGAAGATTATTGCATGGGATTCCCTATTTCATATTCCAAGATGGAATGTAACAGGTAACTTAAAATAACCCCTGCATACATAAAAGTGACCTTAAAAGCCATGGGGTCTGTTAGAATGTTTATTTACGGACAGGGAACAAGCTGACTCTACTGAACAATTTGCACAAACAGTGGGACACAAAATAAACTTGTCTTCTTATTACTTGAGTTCTGCTTATTTGATAAATCTGTCAAGTAAGAAAAGCACATCAAATTAGATATGATAATTGGGTCAGCCGCAATTGTGATTTTCTCAGCTTTGCAAGAAGGCAACGTCTCATATGTCTATTTCCAAGCAAGAAGATAGTACAGTAAATACATTTTTTCTTCACCTATGGTAGTTACATAGTCCCAAATGTAATTGTCTTAATGAAAGATTTTCCCAATTGTACTTGAATTTACAGATTGTGGGCTCTGGGCTTTTGCCATACTTAACCTGTATTCTGTTGAAGTTGAAACCAAGGGCTCCATCTGTTCTCCCTCTCAAGAAACCACTGAATTTCTGCTAGTCTTTGTGTGAATAGAATAGGTAGATACTAGGAACATAATTTTTCCTGGGATGATTTCTTAAGCACTGAGAGGAGTTTTTTTTTTTTAAGTTGGTGGTTATTTTGACATTGCTGGTAATCTTTTGTGTTTTATTAACTTACCTGACTCTTCAAAAAGTCAGACACGTTAGAGGATTGATGTAACCTTATTCAAATGTTCAGGCACTGGGAACTATGTCCATTCCGGTGGGGGTGGGGTGGGGTGGGGAAACAAGCCAGGATGGTAGAGGAATCTTGATTCCACCCAGTTGTGAGGAACTCTGGGATTGAGCAGTATAAGCATTTGGGTAGGACTTTGGTTTCTTTGGATTTTAATCCATAATGAACTCTGGGAGGCTAACACAAAAATTTTGTGCTTCAATTTATTGGGGGACTTTCCATTTATTTTGGAAGGATTTTATGCTTAAACTTGGGACATGTCTGTGGGTACAAGGAAGAAACACGCCATTGCCGCCCCCCCTGCCTCTTATTGTAGTTGAGTGATTTTTTTTGTTGTTTCCTTTGTTTGATTGTTTGATAGATGCGGGTTTCCTCCCTGGAGGGGGACGGTGTCACTTCTCATCCTGCATAAACTCATGGTTAACCCAGAAGGTAAAGATTAGAGGGAAACTGAGGAATGTTGCAGGGAAAACCTTCTTCCCCACCCCTGATTTCTCGTGCCTTCTCTCTGTGTCTCTCACTTCTCATGGGAGGAGACTGGACTTCCCTTGTTATTGAATTTGGGACAAGGAACAGGGCATGCTTGACCTAAATTTCCCCTTCGTTCCTTGCGATGTATTTGCCTTTTGACAGACGTGGTATGGTCTCAGTTATGCGGAGGGAGGGGTTATTTTCCAGAGCTGCTAGAGACTGCTGGGTAAGGCTCTAATTCTGGACAAGTATGTTTTAGGAATCTCTGTTCTCCAAAGCCATCTCTTCCAACCCAGTTTCATCTGCAATAAACCTGGTGTTGTGATCACCTCTGCCTATGGATTGCTCTCAATTTGCTCATATCTGGCAGGAAAAAAGGAGTATCAATCATTAGTCTCCTTCAAGCCTCAGAATCTCCTTTGAGCAGCAATATGATTTGTAGCAATTGGGTCAATGCTTAGGCGAAGTTGATTAGGTAAATGTTTAATTTTTGGAACATTTTCAGATACCATTTACTATACAGAAATTTCCATTGGCATTATATGATCTTTGGTTGAAAATAAAATCTGAGGTGTAAGGAAAGATCAAAATTCAGATAGTTATGCAGAGCTTTCATAGATGCACTTTGGGAATGAGGATGGTTTTTCAGAGAGCAGCTTTGTGAAAACGGAAATGTTCCATGAAGGATTTGTGTGTGATTCTGCAGTGTCAGTGTACAGGAGGAGTCATCAGTGAAGAGTTTTATGTGGGCGTGTGTGTAAGTGTGTGTATTTATATTTTGGGTGTGTGGGTATCTGGATATGTTTATAGTATGGAGGTGAATGTATAGGTGTGAGTATGTGGGATGTATGTCTGGGAGCATGTGTGTGTGTGTGTGTGTGTACGTGTGTGGTTTGGTCAGTGTGTGAGAGTGCATGTATGTATGTGTCTGGTTATGTGTCTGAGTGTGTGTGAGTGCTTGTGTGTGGACGGATGAGTGTATGGGGTGTCTGAGTAAACGGATATGTCTGGGTGCAGGTGTGGGTCCTGGGTGTGTGCATGAGAAAGTGTATGTGTGTGTTGGTGTGAAGGATACAAAATGTACTATGGAAGGCAGGAAACCGAAAATGCGTATAGTAACAAAAAATATAATTTCCTTAGTGTATTTCTAGATACACTGTAGGCAAATATAGTTAAGAACTTAACTGGAAGGATTAAATGTTCTCATTTAGCCAATTAATACGGTTAGCAAAAGCCCAGGAAGTCACAGCCTGTAAACTGAGGCAAAAGTCCCACAGAACTCTATGTATGGTTGTGCAATTTGTGTAGTGCACAGTGACTCCTGCCAGGGTGTGAAAAGGGGCTGAGATCCAGTGCTCCTGCTTGCCAAACCATGTGCCTTCCACCAGAGGAAAAATCTTTTTCTAATTTGCACAACAATGCCCCGAAGGCCTAAATAGCACAGCAGGATGGGGTTATACAGTTCATGTTTCCATGTGTGACTTCAGTGCGTACCTACCACCCCCGGAAACAAATTCCTGTCAATGGTACCATATTGGCTGGGCTGAAAGGAACAGGTTTAATCTGAAGAAAAGGAAAGGCTGATTGTAGATCTAAGGAAGTTGGAAAAGTTCACCAACAAGGACTCTGGAGACTTTAGAGTTCATTTATTGTTGGTCTAAGAACATATATGGTGTGTCTTTTAATTCCTTCTAGAGATCCTATCATTTGCCTTTTATTTTTAGCTCTTGGCTCTTCCGAGGTAAATTTTATTCAATAATGATGTTGGGTATTTGCATCTCAGGAAGAAACTCTTGAAGAATAAAAACCTCCTAAACATAGAAGAATGAATTTATGGTGTTGGAAAGAAGCTTCACAGGGGCCTGGTGTTGGAGAGTGGGGTGAGTCTACAGACTTTGCAGGGTTCGCTAACCCCACTGTGACAGCATTGATTTGTACCTCCCAAGACATACAAATTTTGCATACATTTGAGGACACTCGATGTCCTGAGAAAGACATCTGCAGCCTCTTAGGAGGAGACTTTGGATTCGGGGTGAATGGAAGATTTGTGTGCTAGATAAATGAATCTGATAACTTTGCCAAGTATTTTGAGCTGTCAGAATGAGACTATTTATGAACATGGAGAATTAACACCTCTAGGAAATCTAAAGTGAAGATTACGTATGAAAAACAGCACAGGATGTACAATGGATCATCCTAGGAGGTGTTTACCTTTGCCAGCCTTCCGATGTGCTGAGTCTAGGGCAAACAAAGTTCCTCAAGCTTCAGTTATCCTTTTATAGCACATTAATAAAGCGATTCACTTGTTTGTCAGCACTTTTTACTCTATAAAGCCTCCAACTGATATCAATCACACCTGCCAAGATATATAGAATAATGAATGTGCCTTCCTCCAAACCTAGCTGCACTTGATTCATACAGCCTCTTTTAATTTACTTTACCTAGGCTATATATTTTAACTCCTCAATGGGACTAGCTTTTGGCATGCCTAGGCAGTTATTTGAAGGACACAGAAGTGCTTCTACCATCACCTTCATCCTTTGTCTTTTCTTTTACTAGTATGTCACTGATGATTAATTTCTAGCGTGAATGATGCCCACATTCGTGCTGAGGGACTATAAACTGTTACATGATATAATAAAAAGAGGTGAAGACATTGGGTACAAACAGGCCTACATTTGAACCCTCACTCTACCAATTACCAATTGTTTGATCTTGGGTAACTCCTTTAGATACACTGAGCCTCAGTTTCTCATCTTTAAGACTGTTACCATGATTCCTAATTTTCAGGAATGTTGTCGTAGGATCAGCTTATATATGAACATTATATTGTATTTCTAGCTCAGTATCTGGCACCATGGTAGGAATATTTGTGTAATTAGAATTGTGCAAACAGCGCCTCTTTTTTTTTGTAAATCTGAAAATTACAAAAGCATAGTATAACAAAATTTCAGTGGTGGATCTTATAATAGAAGTGACCCATTTTTGCAAATACAATTTTCTTCTGAAATTTTGTTTAGAATGCTAGTTAGGGTTCTCTCTCCTATATTCCATGTTAGTTTAGTAATTCTGTCATTTTTGCCTGATATATTTATAAAAGAGACTTAATTACTTTGCCTTATCTTGGGTAGGGAATTCCTACTCTATGCACCCGAATCACAACATTTATTACATTTGTTTATAATTCATCTATTGATGTCATCATCTCTTCCATCATACTGTTAGCTCTTTGAATGCAGGTCTTATGCTCTCCCCATCTTTTTCTCCCCCAGGTGCCTAAATCAAATAGTAGCTAATGGGTGGCTAGTATTAAAAATTACTGCTTCCCTGAGGGCTATTACACATAAGGTAGAGAGGTATATGTAGATAGAGCGATAGGTAGGCAGCCAAATTTCTGTGTAATATACTGATATTCACAATTGTCAAATTGACCAACCCTTAATCTAACAGCTTCTGGGTTTTGTGTTGTTGAAGGAAGGCTCAGAGACTAAAGTATACAGAAAAGAAATTTACTGGTAATGAAAACCTGAGGTTCAAATTTTAGTAGGCTGTGTTTACCAAATAAAATATACAGCACGTATTTAATGAAAAAGTCTGTAAGATTTTGTACTTGGTGAAAAACAAAAGCACCTTTCTCATCATTATCATTTTCCCAAGAAGTATAATATTTCTTCAGATATCAGCATATCAGGTATCAGCGAAAGTCAGGGATAAAGTTGTTTTTGTTAGTGAGTAAATGATGTGGGAGAAATGTTCAAAGTTGCATTGATGTTGGGGCCTGGAACTCACAAGGCAAGCCTGGTTTTCTGTGGTTGTAGTAGTGGCAGAGGTGGTTGCTATTTTTTAAATCTCAGGAATGTGATAATGGTGCCAGGGCTCGTCAGTTGCTTCTCCAGTTGTCCGTGTGGGCAAATCTCATTTTTTAATTTCCGATGTGACCACGCAAGTTTCATTGGTAATTTTTGATTCAATATTGTTGATTTGACAGTTTTATTTTAGAGAGTTTATCATGCAATCTTGACTTATTAGTTGAATATGGGTTGGTAGTTAACCCTCTTTAAAATGAAAAGATCTAAGGATCCTTTGTAGTCATTTTATCCCTTCCCTAATATACCATAGTTGTTTAATTCTTTCACTATGTTTTATGATATTATTTGTTAAAGTATAAAATGATAAAAAATATCATTTCACAAGAATGTACACATGTAACTAGCAATCAGATAAAAGTTCAGAAGCTGGAAATCCAGAAGAATCCTTATGCCTCTAACCTACCCTTTGGTGGTAGGCATGTAGCCATGAAAAATTACCATCATTCTATTTTTAACATCATAGATTAGTTTTGCCTCTTTTTAATATTTTGTGAATGCACATCTATGATATGTATGCTTTTGTGCCTGACTTCTTTCATTCATATTATGTTTGTGAGTTTCATCTATATTACATGTAGATGTAATTCATTCATTCTCGTTGTGTGGCATACCATTATATGCAATACTATAATTACTATAAATTCTATTACTAATGGATATTTTGGTACTATGAACATTTCCAGTTTAACTGTTTGTATATCCTCTTTTGTGAATTGCGTATACAAATATTTTGTCCATTTTTCTATTTGGTTGTTTGCATTTTTCACATTGATTTCAAGGTGTCCTTTATGTATTTTGGAATCATACAGGATATTCTCATTTGTGCCTGGCCTATTTTTGTTCATAGTATGATTGCAAGATGCATTGCTATTTTGCAGGTGGAGTTGCGGATCATTTATACTGATTGATTTATAGTGTTTCATTGGGTTATCATGTGCCAGTGGTAGCTATTCAAAGGTTAATAGTTGACAACTATTTTGAGTAGTGCAGTTATGAACATTTTAATGTATTTTTTTAGTTCATATCTACATGCGTCTCTGGTAGATGCCTAGAAATGGAACTGTTCAAATATAAGGTATGCAGATATTCAATTTTAGTAGTTGTTGCTAATCAGTTTTCCAAAGGGCTTTCAATGATACTTCTATCACCAGTGAATGAAATTTTCAGGTACTCTTCATCATTACACACACTAGGTATTATCTGTTTTACTAATTTTTTCATTTTAGTTGTTTTGGTGATGGGCATGTTGTGGTACTAAGTGCCGTTTTATTTTGCCTTTTCTTGACTAGAGAAATTGAGTAAAGTTTTACATATTACTGGCTTTTTAGATATTCTCTTTTTCAAAATTTTGGTTCTCTTTTGCACATTTTTAAAGTGGGCTTGTCTTCTTAATGCTTTGCATGCTTAATTTTTATACTGTGGATGCAAGTTTTTTGTCAAATACATGTATTACAAATATCATCTTTCCCCCATGTGTTGCTTGTCTTTTTTTACTCTCTTAGGGGTGCATTTTAATGAACAGAAATTATTCATTTAATTGAGTACAGTTCATCAATTTTTCATTTATGACTAACAGTTTTTGTGTCCTATTTAAAATCTTTGTTTATTCTAAGATCATGAATATGTTCAGCATGTTTTCTTCTACATGTTTTATCTTTCACTTTTGGATATGCCATCCATCTGGAGATGATTTAAGGAGTTGTTAGGGGGTCATGATTTAATTTTTTCACTGTGGCTACCACCTGACCCATACATTTATTAGAAACACCATCTCTTGTCTTCTGCTCAGCAGTGTCAGAAATCAAATGATCACATTTGTGTTGATCTCTATCTGTTGTCTTCTCTTTCTTTGGCCAATTTGTTTATCCCTCTACTGGTAGCACAATACTTTAATTCTTACAGCTATACAATAAGTCTTGATATCTAGTTTTTTTTATTCGCCAAGCTTGCTTTAGCTATTCTTTGATGATTGTATTTCATAGAAATTTAGCATTCTTCATTTCCTTCAGAAAATTTGAGATGGTTTTGATTGAAATTGTGTTGAATCAATAGATCAGTTTTGGAGAATTAACATGCATACAATAACAAGTCTGCCAATGAATATAGCACATCCCATTTTCACTATATTTGTTCCTTTATTTTTGACACCAAATATTGATAGGAGCAATCTACAGAAGTTTCTATGATGAAGGAAATGTTCATTATCTATGCGATTCAAAACAGTAGCCACTAACCATGTGATAGCTATTGAGCACTTGAGATGTGGCTAGTGTGACTGAGGAACTGAATTTTAAATTTTATTTCATTTTAGCTAATTTAAATTTAAATAGACACATATGGCAAGTGGCAATTTTATTGGATGGCACACAGCTATGTATACTCAGTTCTCTATTTCCTTAAAAAATATTTACCACATCACCTCTTTTACTTCCTCTATTTCCTTTATTTCCATCTCCTCTACTTCCAAATTCTACCTGATTTCCATTTCTTAGTCATTTTAGTATTATTTATAATTCACTTAAATCTACTCACATCTTTATATGGTAACAAGTAGGGCTCTTTGCCATGCATTCCAGTTCTCTTCTTTTGGTACATAGTAGAATCTGCGGCTGATAAGCTTGGTATTGGATGGGTCCCCGTGATGAACTCTGGACAATGAATTGTTAATAGAAGTGATGTTACTTACGTGAGACCCTTTTCCTTTGCCATGAGGTCTGGTAATATTTTAGATTTTGGTTCTTCTTAATTCTACGTTGGAGTGAAGATAATATAGAACAGAGCCGCAGCTCATGTGTGATGGATATTTAGCCTGAGTGTAACATAAGTTATATTGAGACAAGCCTCTGAGATTTGGGGATTGTTCATTCCTGAAAATTAACCTGGCTTAGCCTATCCTGACAGATATACTCTGTTACATGATATAACAGCTTAAAATCTGTTGATATTTTTATGAAAGAAATCAACCCACCATGCTGTCAACCTTCTCTTTCTCTTTTCCCAATGCTTGTTTGAATTATGTATAGGTTTATGTATAAGTTATAATACTGTTAAAAAGTTTGTTCTGTGCAGTAACCATGATCTCTGCTGTGCTTTTATATTTAGTCCTACAGTTAAATGGCTTTCTGTTGCCACAGTTTCCACATTTCTCTCTTGGCAGAGAAATGGAACGATTTTCAGTTAGAATTCTATAAGATGACTTTAGTCTTAGTCTTATAAATAATAGAGGGTAGTAAGCATGAAATAGTAAAATCCAGAAGCCTGAGAGATATAACGGTGTTTATCGCATACTCTCCATGGGAAAGGACGCCTTAACAACTGCTTTAAGAAAATCTCATGGAATTATATTTCTTGAATTCTTGAATGTTGAACAAATACAGTTTGGCTGGATATAAAATTCTTGTGTTCCCCCCTCCTTTTTTTTCTTTAAGGACTTACGGATGTTTCTTCACGTCTTCAAGCTTTGACTGTGCCTGTGACCCTGTCTGAAACTCATTGATTTGAATTATTTGCTTGAATGAGTGACCTGATGTTTTCCCCTAAACATCCTGAAAGTTCTTTCTTCATTTTTGAATTCCAATAATTTTACTCATATGTGTTTCAATGTTCTTGCTCTGTGTTGATTTTTCCTGAAACACAGGACACTTTTTTTTTTTAATGCATAGGTTCATCTATTCTTTTATTTCTGGAAAGTTTAATTGATTTATATATTTGATATTTTTTGTTTCTATTAATTAAGATACCTTATTGGGAGACTCCAAGTATCTCTATTATATTGACTCTAACAATTTTGCATGCTTATGTATTTGAATTTTATTTTGCTCACTTTTATCAGCTTACCCTGTATTAATCTCACTGTATTTTAAGAATTATTCATTTCAATAAGATCTTCACTTCATTTTACTCCTCCCATTCTCCCTTGAGCTCTGCCAATTCCTGTTTTAGCTCCCCTTAATATTATTATTTTTATATGCTATGTAGGGTGGTGGTCACATTTCATTCTATTCCATGTGAATATCCCGTCATTGTAGCACTATTTATTGAATTTTTGTGGGGGAGATGGATAGGCTGGGAATTGAACCCAGGTTTCCCAGATGGCAGACAAAAATCCTATCCCTGAGCTACCCATGCACCCCTGAGGTCCCCTTATTTTTTAAAAATATTTTTACTGAGAAATCATCACACACATTCAGTCCATACATGGTGTACAATCAGTGGCTCACAATAGCATTACATAGTTGTGAATGCATCACCATGGTAATTTTTAGAACATTTGCATCACTCCAG
The DNA here is from genome assembly GCA_004026745.1 of Myrmecophaga tridactyla. Classification (NCBI taxonomy): domain Eukaryota; kingdom Metazoa; phylum Chordata; class Mammalia; order Pilosa; family Myrmecophagidae; genus Myrmecophaga; species Myrmecophaga tridactyla. The sequence goes on along the minus strand of PVIY010023356.1, from coordinate 3,042 downwards.
AAGAAAGAAATAAAAATCATACATCCCAAACCCCTAACCCCTCCCTCTCATTAACTACTAGTATTTCAATATACCCAATTTATTTTACCCCTTATCCTCCCTACTATTTATTTATTTATTTTTTATCCATATTTTTTTTTACTCATCTGTCCGTACCTTGGATTAAAGGATCATCAGACACAAGGTTTTCACAATCAAGTGGTCACACTGTAAAAGCTATATTGTTATATTCAAGATCAAGGCTACTGAAACACAGCTCAACAGTTTCAAGTAATTCCCTCCAGCCACTCCAGCACACCATAAACTAAAAGTGATATCTATATAATGCCAAGAATAACCTTCAGGATAACCTCTCAACTCTGAAAGCGCTCTGCCACTGAAACTTTATTTTGTCTCATTTCTCTCTTCCCCCTTTTGGTCAAGAAGGCTTTCTCAATCCCTTGATGCTGGGTTCTGTCCCATGTTGCCAGGGAGATCTGTGCCCCTGGGAGTCAAGTCCGATGTAGAGAGGGGGAGGCCATGAGTTCAATTGCCTAGTTGGTTTAGAGAGAGAGAGAGAGGCCACATCTGTGCAACAAAAGAGGTTTTAAGGGGGTGACTCTTAGGCCTAATTTTAAGTAGGCTTAGCCTATCCTTTGCAAGAACAAGTTTCGTAGGGGTGAATCCCAAGATAAGGGCTTTGCCTATTGATTTGTTTGTCCCCACTGCTTGCAAGAATATCAGGAATTCTCCAAATGGCGAAATTGAATATTTCCTCCTTTCTCTCCAGTGCCCCAAGTGGACTTTGAAAATACTTCTTTATTCACTGCTCAAATCAGGACATCACACTCACTTGGGCAAAACAACAAGATCTCATGACCTATTCAAGATCCCATGTGCTTATGGAGTTCAAATAAACTGAGCATACAAGTTAAATTAGATAATGTGCTGGCCAAAATAGAATTTTTCACCAAATAACATCTCTCCCTTTGATCTCACACGGAAATTGAAGTTTTAAAATATGAACACTATCATCCTTTACCCTGTATTCTGATCTACCCCAGACCTATCCAGATCAGCTTCATTCATATCTCTAGTTGAAGTTTGGTCCCTTTTTAAACAGTTCCTGTTTGGGGTAGTGCTGACGTTCATAGTTCCAGAGCTCTAACTCTCTCAGGTTTCACATAAATACCCAAAGTCTCTGGGAATGACCAGGTTATAACAAATAGTTCAGTGTCTCTAGAATTTAGAAACAACAGTTACAACTCATGAATATATGTGACTGCTGTAAGAGCTTAAATCTAGAACTGTTTACAATAGGCGCCAACCTGATAACCCACATTGTCAACTTCAGTTCTCTCAGTTTTTATAACTTTATATTACTGTTAGTTCATATGAGTGAGGCATGATAATATTTGTCTTTTTGTTTCCGATATTTCAATCAACGTTACAGTCCTGAAGTTTCATTCTCCTAGTTGCACGCTCACAACTTCATTCCTTCTTGCAGCCACTCAGTAGTCCGTTGTATGTATACACCATAGCTTCCCTTCCATTCTTCAGTCACACCCTTAAACCACCTCTATCCATTGTGAATCACGAACACTGCCACCATGAACACCAGTGTGCAAACATCCATTCCTGTTCCCACACTCAGTTCCTCCAGGTATATGCTGAGCAATGGGGTTGCAGGATCCTACGGCAGCCCCACCCCCAGCCTCCTGGGGACCCACCACGCTGCCCTCCAAGGGGCTGCGCCTCTCAGTTTCCCTACTGACAGTGAACAGGTACATCTCTTTCTTAACATATTCTGTAGTAATTATCTCTCTTTGTTCATTTTTAAACAGTTTTGTTCATACATCATACAATCCAACCTAAGTGTATAGACATGCCTTCGCCACCACAATCTATCTTAGGTCATTTCCTTTACTTCCACAAAGAATCCATATCCCTTTCCCATGCCCCCCATCTGTTGACATTTAGTTTTGGCATAAAGCCTTCAGTGAAGCATATTACAATGTTACTGTTGACTATAGGCCCTAGCTTGCATTGATTGTACTTTCCCCCATATACCACCTATTTTCTACAACCTGCAATATTGACATTCATTTGTTCTCCCTCATGCAAAAACACTTTTATTTTCTTTTTTGTACATTTAATCACCATCATTGCCCACTCTAGGTATTCCTAAATTACACCATCTCAGTCTTTATCCTTTATCTTTCCTTCTGGTTTTATACGTGCCCCTAACCCTTCTCCATCTATCATACTCACATTCAGTTTCATTCAGTACTTATATTGTTGTGCTACAATCAAGTAGTACTGTATCCTTTTCTGAGTTTTTACAATCAGTCTTGTTGCATAATCTGTATTCCTTCAGCACCGATTGGCCAATCTCTACCCTATTTCTATCTCCTGATAACCTGTATTCTTAACTTCAACTCTCAAAGTAGTTAGACCATACAGTATTTGTCCTTTAGTTTCTGGATAATTTCACTTACATAATATCCTCAATTTCATCCATGTTGTTACAGCCTTCATGACTTTATTCTGTATTACAGCTGTATAATATTTCATCATATATACATACCACAGCTTGTTTATGATGGAATATTACCCATATGCTGCTATAAATATTGGTGTGTGAATGTTCAATTGTGTTTTTGCCTTCAGTTACTCTGAATATTTACTGAGTAATGGGATTGATGGCAATTCCATACTTAACTTCCTGAGGAACCACCAGACTGCTTTCCAGAGCAGTTGTACTATTTTACATTCCCACCAACACTGGATAAGTGTGCCTCTTTCTCCACATCCTCTCTAGCACTTGCTGTTTCCTGTTTTTTTGATAATGGCCATTCTAGTAGATGTCACATGAAATCTCATTGTGGTTTTGATTTGCATTTCCTAATAGCCAGTGAAGTTGAACATCTTTTCATATATGTTTTAGTCATCTCTATTTCCTCTTCTGAGAAGTGTCTGTTCGTGTCTTTTGCCCATTTTTAAAATTTTAACATTTGTTCCCCCATTATTAATTTATTTTTAATTCATATGTTATACTTATCT
>PVIY010023355.1:0-39430 GCA_004026745.1 Myrmecophaga tridactyla | reverse complement strand
TTGTCCAGGTTTCCCTGAAGGTTGAGAGAGTGCTGGAATGAGAGGGAGGAAGTGTAACTGAGCAGTTAGGATTTAGCAAATGGTTATGACTCCTGACTCATTATAAAGGCATTTCTTTTTAGTTTCTAGTGTATTAGAATAGCCAGAAGTACCTGAAATTGTTGAACTGTAACCCAGTAGCCTTGATCTTTGATAATGATCGTCCAACTATATAGCTTTTATCAAGTGTGTGATTATAAAAGTGACTGACATTCCCTTTATCCAGTGTGTGAGCAGGTGAGTAATAAAGATATGTATAAAAAATAAAAATAAACCCTTAGGTTATGAACCTTACCAACTCTTTAATGATTGCATTATAAGAGAATGCTTACTGAAAGTCCCAGGCTGAGCTGAGGTCGGAGACATTAAGCTGGGACAGAGATACAGCACTGGCAGCAGGAAAAGCAAACTTTATTAGCAGGGGGGCAGCAGGGAGAGTTGATGCAAGAAGTCAACTCCTGCCCACCTGGATTCGGGTCAGAGTCTTCAAAGGGGGTTGGGGCTAGGGTTAGACCAATTTTTCATTGGTGAGTTCTTGGGAGCAAGAGAGTTGGAACTGCCAGAGGGGGAAATTTGAGCAGCAGAGTTTTATCATCCAAATGCACCTGCTGGAGGGGGCTGGAGAGTCTTGAGGTATTTTTCATCTTTGTCTGTTTCTCTGGTTCAACTCTCACACTTCCCTAGTAATGTTTTTTGCATGCCACAATTTTAAGTACTTACTTCTAGTGTCATTTTATATTTGTCGGCTTACTTTGCTTTTTTCTACATATAAAATGGAAAGGATCATCTTATTCCATGGATAACTGAGAAAAGCTGACTCTGTTGTATACATTTTTTATTGATTCCTAGATTCTGAAGGAGACTGTACGCTCAAGTAATTTCAACATGTATCTTGAAATTCACAACAAAAAAAATTCTAAAAGCAAAAGTTAAGTTTAATTCAAAACAGAGCACTTGATTGGTAGGGTAGAGGAAGAGGTATGTCTTAAAAACAAAGTCTACAAAGGAAAGTGTGTGATGCATTGGTATTCAGGAGTGAGACACTGGGGAAAGACACCCTGGTGTGTTTTCCTTGAACTTATAATTACTGGTCTTCACTCTTAGGAGTGCGGAAAAGGTTTGTCAGTGAAAGTGGCCTTCACATCCATGGTGACCCCATGCCGCTTCACATTAGGTTCAGACTTGGTTAGACGTGATCATTCCAAATAAACTTAAATCCATAGGGTGCATTATTAGTGTGTTTGTGGAAGGTTCTTGGTTAGCTACAACCATGCCTGTGGTGGACTTTTGGCACTAAGAGACTGCTACCGGGCAAAGGCAGTGGATTCTTTTGCTGGATGCACTCAAATGACCAATTCCTGAGACACCAGGGTTTCAAAGAGAGAAAAAGTTTATCACTAGGCACGTAGCAGGAGAGCAAATGGCCTCTCAGCCCAAAATCTGTCTCCCTGAACTACAATAATTCTGGTAGTTTTATAGAAATAAAAAATGGGCAGGTTTTAGGATAATGAGTACAGTGGCCCCGACGATGTAAGGAGAGGTGATCAAACTGCTGAGCATGTTGATTACATGCCTAGTCACAGGACGTGTATAAGAAAATTTGGTGTCCTCAATAGGAGAATGGGCATGATTTTGAGTATCATAATGAGGTGTAGGCGACTTGTAGGTTAAAGTCTAAGCTACTGCACATGTCAGGTGGGCCCATTTTGGTTAGATCCAGTCTTGGTTATCAGGATAACTTTGGACTTGGGGTGGGTTAGTTCAGGGCTGACTCCAGACCCTTCATTAATAAACGTTAGGGGCTGTCTTTAGTGATCACAAGACTCTAAAGTTGAAAATCCAGATTAATGGGTACAAGTGAAGGTTAGTCACAAGGTTTTCACAACCACAGAGGAACAAGATAAAGCTGTACAATCTTCAGAAATCAAGGAACTGGATTACAGATTGCAGATATTTCCCTCTGTCTACTCCAGTATACCAAAAAGCGAAAAGGAATATCTGTATAATGATTAGGTAATCAAAATCATCCCTTAAATCTTAGTTTCTCAGTTACGAAACTGTGCTGGAAAGATTATTTCAGGTAGAAGATTTTTATTTTTTAAGATCCAGTACCATGCAGATTCTCAACCCAAATGCTAGTAGTTGGAAGTTTGCTTTTCCTTAGTTCCATTCACATTTTGTTACTGTCATTTTCTATTAAGTGATTTAGTTTTCTTATAGTAGAAAAAGCTTTAGGGGCTTACATTAGTCTCTAATCTGTCTCCCCACCACAGAAAACTTTTTATTTCCTTATGCCTCAAGTAAATGGTCAGTAAATAAAACTGCTTTTTGCTTCTTTGAAAACATCTGCTGAGTGTTTTGTGACTTTAGCCCAATTCATAAAATCTACTAAGATACATCCTCCGTGGTCTCGAGTTCACAGCGTTGTTGCACTCATCTATTCATTTTCCTCGTCTTAGTTTCCCCGCTGCTGAAGCAAATATCGTACCATGGGGCGGCTTCACAGCAGGAATCTTCTGGCTCCTGGTTTCAGAGGCTGGAGGCTGGCTTCCTCCCACGGCGGGTATCTTCTGGCTGACAGCTGATCTAGGGGGTCCTTGGCTTTTCTGTCCCGCTGTGAGGCACAAGGCCTTTCTCTTCTTGTTTTTCCTCTCCTTCTTTCTCTTCTGGGGTCCCTGACTTCTGACTTCTGGCTGCTTCCTGAGGCTTCCCCCTGTCCATCTCCTTGGCTCCTGAGGACCTCAGCCTTGCTGGACTAAGGCCCACCTCTTTCCGTGTGGTTCCCCTTAGCTAACAGCATCCTCCAAGTTTCTCTTTACAGAGGGGTCCACACCCACAGGGCAAGGGGTGGGGACAGAGCATGCCTTTTGTGGGGGACACGATTCGATTCCCAACAACCACCAGTTACACACACCCACTTGCTGCCACACTGGGCCAGGCACACTGTTCCTTCAGTTTAGGAGAAATGCTACCTTGCATTTTTGTTGACTAAATGTACCTAATTGTATTGAGTCCGTTTTTTGTTTTTCTTTCATGGGCAGGCACTGGGAATTGAACCCGGGTCTCTGGCATAGCATGTGAGAACTCTACCTGCTGAGCCACTGTGGCCCACTCTTACCTAATGGTATTGAAATGATTTTTTCAAGAGGGGAAGAAAGAGAATTTCATTTTACTTGTAGAAAACTCTGTTGATCTGCTGTGATGTTTCCGTAAACTCCGAGCCTAGAGGAGGTCCCTAGCTCTGCGTGGCCTTAGCTGATAAAGCCCCTGCCCTGCACGCCCATAGCTAAACCTCCAGCTCTGGCCATGCAACCCTCGCCCACACGGACCTCTCCCCAGGGCACAGGATGGGCTCAGGCTTAGCCCAGGCCAGGAGCCCTTGCTGCCTCTGGTGGCCTGGGCCTCTTCCTGGTCTCAGGCCTTGTCCCCTGGTATTGCAGTGGGAAGCCAGGGAGCAGCAAGGCCAGAGGAAGGAGAGGTGGCACTCAGCACGGCCAGTCCCACCCGGAGGGTTCTGCCTGTCCGCTGCTCTGGTGCGCAGGCCTCTCTCCCTGCTGACAGGTGACCTCCCTCCTTGGTCAGTTTCCATAGCCCCTGACGCCGAAAGGCCTAGCAGTGTCATCACCGTGTCAGAGGCTTTCTGCCCATGGCCAGCTTTGGGGCCAACTCGATGAGAAATCTCTAGACATGTGGATTGCTATGTGGCATGACAAGGCGCACTTGGCATTGTCACTAGGCATTGAATGTCAATTATCACCTCCCAAGACAGACCATGTGATCGTCTGTCTGGATCCTCCTCCGGGTCTGGGACTGGGCTTTCCTACCTTGTCTTCAGTTTGGAAATCTTGCAGCTCACTCCCACATATCAAACATGGGTGCTCTAAGAAAGGATAGAAGGGAGAATTCCAGTGAAATGACACCAGCAGCGAAGAACCCTGTTTTTAGTGCCGTTGGTTTAAAGAAAGTGAGAACTTTTCATCTCACAGCCCCAGACTGTCCCATCAAGCTACCCTAAACACAAAAGCATTGTTTTCTTTATCTCAAGGCTAGCCATGAGCGTTTTCTCATAAAAAACAAGGACCAAACATTGGACCCTCTCCTGCTTTCTGATAAGCAAAATGCATACTGAGAAAATAAATATATAAATTATTCATGATGATTTGCAAGTAAATCTAGAAAAAAAAATAAGTGGAAATAGCCAAGAAAATATTGAACATGGAGATTTAGGATGGAGAACATATGTCTATTAGTAAGAAAAGAAAGATTTAATAGGGAGGGTATATATCAGTTATCAAAAGATACCTTAAAGCTACAATAAAAGTTTAAAAAGCTTTGGTACTGGCTCAGTAACAGACATATGAATGGAAAAAAATTCAAAGTCCAGAAATTCACTGAAATATATTGGAATTTAGCAGATAATAAAAGGAACATTTCTAAGCAATTTGGAAAGAATAAATTATTAAGTAAATGCTATTGAGTTAACTTCTATATCCCAAACACACCTGCTTTAGCCTGGGAGCAGTACTTACAACTTGCAAGAAAAAGGCAAATTCCTGGATAAGGTTAATGAAAGTCCTTAGAAATCAAGAAGAATCTGAAGGTAATAGGAAGGAGTTGGGCAAAGAACAGAGCAAGCTGTTAACAAACAAGGCCACATACGTAACCGATAAATTTATGAAAAGATGCTCCGCATTGCCAGTCCTCAAGGCCCCAAAAAATGCAACCAGAGTGCCAGCCACTTTCCACCTGGCACATTGGCAGGCGTGTTTGCACACAGCGGGGTGGTGAGGGTATAGGGAAAGGGAGCTGCACACTTTGTTGGACGAGGGAATTGGAGTCCCTTTGCAGAGCACACAGTGTGTGACCAGAGCCTTTGACGGCAGGGAGCCGTCAGGCGGGTACGCGAAGGTGTATGCACACAACTTCGCAGAAGTTCCCAGACTGCCCCCAGGTCCTGCGGCAGGTGATAGAGTGCCTGGGCTCTCCACACACACACACACAGGCCAGTGGCGCGTGCTCCGTTAAACGGGATACCTTTATTGATGTAGACAGATATTCCACTATTAATCTGTGAATAAAACAAGTTACAGGACAATCGCACATCTGCCCTACACAGACGGACACACACACGGGCAGACATGCACAGGCACGTACAGAAGGACACGATTTTAACTGACTCGAGTAGGATTATGGTTTTTAAAAAATATTCTTGCTTAAAACTCTTGCCTGATATTTCTACAAAAACCTATGTTGCTTGTGTAATAATTTTGTTTTTTATTTTAAGTAATGGGAATTATAATTACACAGTTTTTAAAATATCCTTTATAGTCGAATAGCACTTATTTAATCTTCGTATTGCTGGCTTTGGCTACCATCATATCCGCTGCTAATTCAAACCTCCTTATTCTTTTAACATTTTTTTATTGTGAAATATAACATATATACAAAAATGATAAATTTCAAGGTATATTTTAGTAGTTATGGAACAAATTCAGACTATGGTAGGGGGTACAGTTCCACAATTTTAGTTTTTTCTTTCTAGCTGCTCCAAGACACTGGAGACTTAAAAAAATATCAATATATAATGATTCAGCAGACACACTCATGTGTTAAGTCCTAACTTCTTTGCTACAACTCCTCCTTCTCCCAATCTTTAGGGATGTTTTTGGCACTGACCATTCTAGCAGCTTCGTGTTGGAAAGGGGTGTCAGTGTTTTAGGGTAGGGGATACAACTCGTTGATGCTCTTGGAGAGACTGGTACCTCTGAGTTTCGGGCTTATCTGGCCTAGGAAACCTCTGGGGATTATAGGTTTCTGAAAAAAAAAGTTTAGTGAGTGAAACGTTTATAGAGTCTCAGATAGGGTCCTGGGTTTTCTTTAGGGGTTACAGGAATCCTGTTGGTTTGGGCGTGGCAAACCATGGCAATTGTCAGTACGTACCTGCAGCTTGCATAAGAGTAGCCTCCGGAATAGCCTCTCAACCCTATTTGAAATCTCTTAGCTATTGATACCTTCTTATGGTACATTTTCCCCCCTTTTGGTCAGGTAGGCATTGTCAATCCCATGGTGCCAAGGCCAGGCTCATCCCTGGGTGTCATGTCCATGTTGCCAGGGAGACTCACCCCCTGGATGTCCGGTCCCACATGTGTGTGGGGGGAAGGGAGGATAAGGATTTTACTTGCAGAGTTAAACCCGCTTATTTTTGTTTTTTTTGTTCTACAGCTGCACATCTTGTATGCATTTTCCTGGCTATGTGTTTATTCTTCATTTCCTCTTCCTTAAATTGCATGTGACATAATTCCTGCCCTTTCGGTTGCCTTTCCTGGCCGGCCTAACCCCGTTCCTTCTGCTCTCCCTGCCCTCCCCAGGACTTGACCACCCTCTCACCCCCCCCCACCCCAGACACGGCTCAGAACGCGCCATCCTTAGAGCAGCACCCAGTGCTTTCCTGCACAAAGCCCTTTTAGAAGCGTCTCTGAGGAGCATGTCCCAGGCAGGGGGTTGGGGAGGCCGTGGGCAGCGCAGCCCCGGCCACCACGCCCTCTCCCTCCAGGTACGCAGAGCCGGAAGTGAGTGTCAGCTCTGCCTTCCCATCTTCCGAGAGTCTCTTCGCGTCTTGAGAACCGGCAGGTAGCCATGCTTCCTACAAAGGAGAGTTCTTAGCTGCTCCAATCTTAGTCTCATTCCTGTTTCCTCATCGGTGAGACTGGGGTGTTCACGCTCCTGGGGGCAGTTGGAGGAGTGACATCCATTGACATCTGCCCCCCAACTCCGCCTTGCCCAGTGCTGACCTGCGGAAGTTTGCAGCCAAGGCCGCTGGCTTCCACTGCAGCCTCAGCACCTAAGGCCATTCAAGGCTTTCTCTTATTTGGCAGAGCACTTTCTTTTTACTTGGTTTGATATAAATTTTGCTCAGAAACTTACATATAAGGTGAAGATTCCAAATCTAGACCTGCCCCTTCTCTTTTAAAGAAATCGGAGCACCACTGTGTGTTGCTAGTTGCTAGCGTGGTGATGGCATCCTGAAGTGGTCATGATTGAAATCCAGGTAGAAAGAAAAGTAGGGTTTACCGCATTTCGATGATCCTATTGAGAGAACTATTCTATTGCAGACAGGACTGGCTACATGATTTGTGGACCCCAGTGCAAAGAGCAACCACAGCCCCTTGGTCAGAATTATTCAGAAACTCGAGGCAGGAACAGATGAGCATTCAACCAGGCACCATTCTATGTGAAGAGTGGGGCCCTGGGAGACTGCTCCAAGCAGCTCTACTTGGAAACCATAGTCTCCAAAGTCTTTTTGGACAGGAGAGAGCATAAGTCTCCAAGAGTTGCCAGTGCCTTTAAGTGGTTAGTAGGTTCTAGAGTGGTTCAGTTTTGAAACGCTGTGGGAAAACCTTCCACCTTTGCTCCTGCTCACTTGTCTTGTCCATGCCAAGGCAGCATGGGGCCCGGTTCTGGATAGGACGTCTGCTGTCTGGCATTGGAGAAGCCTTTAACCTTCGCTCCTTGACACCTGTGGGCCATCCTCTCAAGGGCTCGTGGGAGGCGCCTTCTGGCCACCACCAACTGTCATCTTCTGATGCGCACACATGCGTTGACACCACCTCTTTTCTTCCTTTCATGCACAGAAATTCATCGAGTTCGAAGATGCCCTGGAACAGGAGAAGAAGGAGCTGCAGGTCCAGGTGGAGCACTTCGAGTTCCAGACTCGCCAGCTGGAGCTGAAGGCTAAAAACTATGCCGACCAGAGTAAGCAGCTGGCGCGGTGACTCAAGTGCCTTTGTAAATACCTGTGGTCCCAGGGCCAGGGCAGATGGGAAGGACACTGAGAGCTTTTATTGAAAAGAGACCAGAGAAAATCTAGCGAGGCCTGTGGTTTTCTCATTGGTTTCACCATGAGTCCCTTGGCCTTGTGCTTATCTCTTACACTGCTGTGTGCTTATGAGACCTGCCTCAGGTCCTTCGTGGAAATAAATCAGATGAACAGATGAGTCCCCTTCAGTCACCTAGCACTTCTGCTCAGGGCTGTCACAGAAATGTGGTCCTTCGGGCAGAGTTCCCACCACCCACCAGGGCCTCTGCTCTTTGATACAGGGGAGCCGCCACTTTGGTGACAGTTCCTGATACAGGGTGTCCACAGGAAAACCCTGTCCCCTGTAAGGAGAAGGGACAAAAGCGTTTTTTATTATCGTTATTGTAAGAACAATAATTTTAGTTACCAGAGGTCTTTGTGGAAAATAACTGGACTGCCAAAGTTAGAATTACCCTTGTCATTATATTTTCTGAGATTCAATGTTTTGATGATTAGGACCTGCTCTGCTGGTTCACCCAGATATATTGGATGGCAGGTGCCTTCATTTCTCTAAAAGATTACGATCAAATCAGGAAAAACATGAGTTTGATGCTTTGGGCCTAGCCCTATCTCCCACCACAACGGAGAAGCCACCTGCTGAGGCTCCCAGCCTACCGTCAGCCAAGGGTCAGTCACAGCCCCCGGGCCAGCAGCTCCCACTGCAGATACACTTAGCAGTGATTTCAAAATAGGAGCAAACCAAAAAGGCCCATCCTTTCTCTAGTTATACAGGATCCTTACCACAGCCTTTCCTTAGCATACTTTTCAGCTCTTCTCTTGGAAGGAGAAAAAGTATGAACTGTAGATTATAGGCTGAAGGTATTCCTGTGGCCAGCCCCAAGAGTGAGGGCCAGCTGTACAGGGGACAAGGGCCCTGGGTTCCTTCAAGCAGGTGGCAGCCTTGGCCGTATACCTGCCTCTCCAGGCAGTCACAGAGGGGTCCCGAGACCTGGACCCTGCAGGCCTCTCCAGGGCCCGAGGCACCAACGGGCAGCCCTACCTGAGACAGTCGTCTTCTTCCTCTGGCAGCCACTTCTGGGTGTGCTGCTGGGCCCTTGTCCATCAGCCCTCTGAGGAAGCGTCTCTAAACCAGCACTAAACCAGCACTCTGCCTTTCGCACATGCTTTCCCTTCCCAGATGTGGCCCCTGGACTGGCAGTATCAGCACCCCCTGGGAGCTTGTTAGAAGCACCTCAGGCCCTGCCTGCCAGGTGGAAGCCACTTCGATCAGGGGTGGCCTCCAGGTACACCACAGGCAAGCTGCGGCAGAGGCCACAGAACAGAAGGGAAAAGGGACGTTAGAGTCTTGGGATTTATTAAAGCCATCTAAAACAGACACCAGGAAGCCGGGGAGAAAGCTGGAGCAAGCTGGCACACTCAGGACAGGATGCAGTGGGTGGACAGACACACTGACTCAGGGTCATGGGGTCTTCACAGATCCTGCCTCTCGCTGTGCACATCTGCCTCTCCACTTGGTGGGGGCAACAAGACCAGAGTTGAAGTTGGCACACGGAGCGGAAAGTGCCAGAGGCTGATGGTGTGCTAGCCCTGTGGGAGAGGCACAGGGCCAGGCCACCTAAGGCTGCCATGTAGCTCCCATTCACCTCTGTTTCTTAGCTAGACCACCTGGGGGCCCAGAGAGGACCATTCTGGGTGTCACCAAGGGTAGCAGTTCAGGAGTGACCTGTCAGCCCGAAGGTGGCCTGCTCATGACCTGCTGGGTCACCCATTGCTCCAGATACAGGACACGTGGTCTGCTCCACCATGCACTGCACATGTCCTGTCACTTTTGACGTCTCTTGCAGGTGTCTCCCTTGTGGATTCTGGCCCTTTCCACAAACCCCATGCTTACTTACCTAGACACCACAAATCATGTGGCTTTAGCCTGTATCTCAGTTTCATCTGTCCTGTTTTTCTTTATGACAGAACTGAATATTCTCAACACAATTATGCACACTATTCCTAGCTCACCCCAGCCTGCTGAGTCAGAATCTGTGTTCCAGCACAATCCCCCGGGGACCCTCTCCTGGTAGGGATGACCCATTGGGTCAAAGGGGCCACCCGGTGTGCCACAGACATCCAGGCTCTGACTGCACTTGAACCCCCTGCCCCCCAACTGCTGCTTCCGAGAGGAGAGATGGGAGCAGCAAGCAGTGGACCGTGCGTTGACAAGAGTTGTGTTTTCCAGTTTCCCGGCTGGAGGAGCGGGAGTCGGAGATGAAGAAGGAGTACAACGCCCTGCACCAGCGGCACACGGAGGTACGTGCCGGGGCGGCGGCCAGGCTCGGCGAGCAGGGTGCGGCACAGCCAGGCCCCACCTGGCCCCTGGGCTTCACGCTGGTTGGGGGACCTTTGCTGGACTTTCTTTCTGCTCTGCTGCCAAACCTGAGCGGCTAGCTAGCCTTCTTGCTGACTGACTGGCCTTTCCACTGAGCATCATCTTTATTTCTGTCAGAATTCAAGTGCAAGCACGTGACAGGTTAGAGAGGGGAGGGAAGAGCTTAGGAGTGCAAATTGAAGCAGAGACTTCCTCTCTTCACAGATGATCCAGACTTATGTGGAGCACATCGAGAGGGCCAAGGCGCAGCAGGTTGGGGGAAACGGACAGACGGAGGGCAGCCTGCCAGCGAGGAGGTATGGCAGCCGGGCTGCGGACAGCCGGTCTCTACCCGTAGTGCATCAGGGGACATAGAAGCTCTCCAGAGAGTTCCGCCCTCACTGACTCAGGCAGGGAGCGGCTGTGGCTTGAGGAGAAATGTGTGCCGGGATTGCCAGCAACCACAGAGAGGGCTGCTGAGCCAAGGATGTGGCCCCATTTCCCAATTCAGGCCAGAAGGCCCAGGGCAGTTCCCACACGTGGGTGGGGAAAGAGGCCCAGGACACCCTGATGGCGGGCCAGGCCACCTTCCCCCGTAGGGGCTGTGCTGGTTCCACGCTGGGTGCAGAGAAGCCTGTAGGAGTCGGCTCCGTCTCCGTCTCTGGTGCCATTTGAGTTGAAATAACACTGAATGCAGTCCCCCAAGCGAATGGCTCGTGTAGGGTTTTGTCGAGGGTTTTGCGAGCCCTAGGAGGCCCACACAGGTCCCCTCTGCCTAGGAAGGCTGGCCCGCCGTTATCACACTGCCATCAGAGGCAGGAGGTCTGGAGTCCTGGGTGTCCCTAGTTGTGCGGGGCTTTCAGCCACGTGGAGTCGCGCTCCCTTTTCCTGCAGGCAAGCCTTTGGAAGACTCTTTGGTACTTCAAAGATAGGCCTTTGGAGCTGCTGTAGTTTTCTTTTGTGCGTACTGTACAGTAGGTTTTATCTGCAAACAGAGAGATTCAGGATGCTCAACCATGGGCTTTGTCGGTTACTTTCTGGATGATGTGGACCAAGCTGTCCTATTCCTGTACTCCATCTCCTGACTTCAGAAGACGCTGCGGGATCTGGGAAGGGTGGCCAGTGTGTTTTAGACACAGTCTCACTCTGCAGCAGGGCGAAGGACCCTGCAGCCACTGGGGGCGCTCTCCTGCTTCAGTTCAGGCTGCTTAAACTGGCTTCCTGAGCACTGCGGGGCCCAAGTGGAATAATAGGTGTGGAAGCGTTTTCTAAACTCTCAAGCCCTTTGCGGATGTCATCCTTTCCTGGTCCAGATAAGTGGAGGCAGGAAGTACTGATTTCCAAGCTACCACCTCACCTCACGGACAGGGAAATCTCTTCCTTCGCACGCAACGGAATCTCAGTTCCTGGCGCTTAGGAGCTACCAGAAGTGTCTCTAGGTCACTCATTTGAATTCAGGGTCTCCGTGCATTTTTGTGGGAAGCTGGACAGAGGTAGTCCAAGATGGCTCATCACGTGGAAATCGGGCAGTTTGGGCGTCTTCTGGTGCATACCAGGTGCTTGGCTGCTCACCAAGAGCTGCATTGCTCCCGATCCTTCAGGCCCTTTGCCTGCCAGTGTGCCTTGAGGAAGAAGTCCTGGCGGTCATTAAGGCATGAGCCGAGGGCCAGCGGCCAGGACCCGGCCTCAGGGGACTCAACACACACGGCATCAGCAGAGGCCTTGAGGCGGTTAAGAAGCCAGTGGATCCCTTTTTGTGACTACATGGATGTGTGTGTCTTTTCTATGCCAACTGCAATGAGATCCCTCCTGCCTGGCTCTCAGCACCTGTCTCTGCTTTGGGTGGGGCAAGCAAAGGTGGCGAGCGATGAAGCCTAGGCTGTGGCTACCCTGCAGGCCTCTCTCCACGCTGAGCCGAGGCCCCAGGAGTGCCCTTCATGTTTAAGAAGGAGCCCCCTGCTTCTTCACTTCGGGGTGGGGGGCTTTCATCCAGGGTTATGCCAAAGCCCTGGTCTCCCCGAATCCAGTCCTTCCAGAGGAGGGTCATGGGACGGAGATGTGGTGGCCACATCTCCCCAGTCTGCAGCCCCTTCTGCTCTCGCCACCAGTAGCCCCCCTTGCTGGAGCCTCTGACAGGCGGGAGAGCGCCTGGTTCAGCGCTGCCTGTCTTGGGCCCAGTCTGTCACAGTGGTCTTTCTAGTTGTTGGCCATGAGGAGGGGGGCCCCCTGTAGGGTGGCAGGCCGGAGCCACACTTCCTTCATGGAGCACGCGCCCCAGAGGTGGGAAAGGCAGGGCTGCACGTCTGTTCTCTTGTCCCGCCTGCCCCCCCCCCCCCGGGATGTTACTCTATCTTGAACCCTGTGGTTGCTGTCACAATTGAAAGCGACATGCTCTGGGTTGCTGCCTTCCCTGCGACCAGTCTACCAGGACCCGGGACTTGCTGGGGGCGAGCTGTGCATGCACCATGCCAGCCCCAGACCTTGCTGCTGGAAGAATGGCCACCTGTGAGGAATAAAGGAAGTATAAACCGTTTCTCCTCGTATTGGGCATTTGCTTTAGTAGGACTCAGAGAAGTGGGAAGCATTCCTCTGAGGTCTGTGTTGTTCTGTGAGGCAGCTGAGGGGAAGCCCCCATCCACCTTTGCTGAAAGCCCACTTCTCTTTCCACTGGAGGACAGGCTCTTGAGCTGCAGCTTTCCATCCTCTGGAGGACAAATATTCACGCTTCCCCAGCTTCCACCATGGGGCAAGACAAGGCAGGCTTTTTCCTGCTCTCTGGCATTAGAATAAAGCTTGGTGTGAGCTCAGCCGCCAGTTGGCACACAGGGCCCATCTCTGCAGGGACGTCAGTTTAATGGCAGCAGTGCCGCCTGTGCAGCCCACCTCTGCGTCTGTGTGCTGAGACACAGGCTGGGGTGTTCTGTGTCTGCCCCTCATCCACATCTGTCTGTCTGCGCCGAGGGCAGTGTGAAGCAGGGTGCCTGGGAACCTCCTGTGCTGTGCGGGCCTGTGTGGAGGTGAGCACGCAGGACCTCTGAGGTGAGCACACAGGACCTCTGCCCTCTAACGGTGTTTTCTTGTCTTGCATCCCGGGTTGTGGCTGCTGTGTTCCGCCTGTTGTGTCTGTCGCTGCACCACAGTCCCCGCCAGTCATGGAGGAAGAGGTAAAGCCTGGGCCGCGCTCTCTGGGCCTCCATGGGGGCTGCCCTTGGGGTCTGATGTGGGCAGAGGGAGGGAATCAGATGGCTGAAGGGTTCCGGGCCATGTGCACATGCACAGTGGTTCCCTGGCCAGGAGTGGTGCTGTCTGGAGCTGACGTCACAGGTCAGCAGTGCGTCCTGCACCCGCATGGGTCACAGGTGGAGGGCGAGGGCGGCTGCTGCCGAGCAGCGCTGTCCCAGCACCAAGCGGCCTCGGACTTGGGAGCGGGCACGGGCACAAGCACCCCTCCAGCCTCGGGCAGATAGAGCCCCGCAGCTCCTCTGCAAGCCAGGCCTCCTCCCCTCGCGGTGGGCCGGCACCACTGAGGTGCCACGAAAGGAATGTGACTGCCAGCTTGGGCTGAGGCGTCGTCAGGAGACCAGCACCGGCGCGGGCCTGTGAGGAGGGGCACAGGGAAGACAGCCCCATTACAAGTGGGTCTCAGTCGGTGCCTCCAGCACCACGCGTGTGCAGCACCACAGAGCTGCCCTGCCAGGGCCCACACTGCTCCCCAGGCTCACCCGAGACATCCGCATCGGCTGCGATCGTGTTCGCTTGGGATCTAGGGGTCCAACATGTACGTTCCCCAGGAAGTCACAAGCAGCGGGTCTCATGGGGGTGAGTGGCCCCTGGGAGAGGAGCCCCCGACAGTAGACTGGGAGCCCCAGAAGAAGCGTTTGGGCCAGGTGCCTGCTGGGACCGGCTGGGCATGGTGGCCCATCCGCACTGCGTTCTGGACAGCGCTGACAGCCTGTGTGTGGCTCCGCTGTTCTCTGGGAGCCGCCACGTGCTCCCTGCAGCAGCGGCCTTCTCAGCATCCCCCTGGGCCCTGCTGACTGCTCTCGGGGCCAGGCTGAGCTTCTGCTGGGCCAGCAGATTCAGAGCTCTCTGACCTTGATGCCCTTCTTAGCACCTGAGTTTCCTCACGTCTTTAAAGGGGAAGGCTGAGAAATGTCCAAGGATAGCTCCCTCCTCTCTCCCAGGAATGAGGGTCGTGCTTAGCACCGAGATCCTCTGCAGAAAACTGGACTTCCTGGAGCATCTGCAGATCTGAGCACACCTGCCTCGACTCCAGGGCTTGTCTCCACCACCCCAGACGGTGGAAGCAGGACCTCCACGGCACAGGCTGACATTCAGTGGAAGTGGGACCCCCACAGCACAGGCTGACATTCGGTGGAAGTGGGACCTCCATGGCCCCGGCTGACAGCAGGACCCCCACGGCACAGGCTGCTCTAGCTCTGTCCTGCCATAGATTAGCAACTGAGACACCCCAGCCAGGGTGTGGTGGGTCCTCGGGACCCTGTACTCGTGGGCCTGCCAACCTCCCTTTCTCCTCCGCCTTATTACGGCCCCCTGACTTCTAGTGGCTCAAGCCAGAGAAAGACTGCTTTCCCACACCATACTTCACGAAGCCCTTCCAAGCTCCTACAGGCCATCCTGGTCAGTGGTGGCTACTGCTCCATCCAAGACCCACTGGGGAAGCCCAGCCCCGCTTCCCTCTTCAGAAACAGTCCAGCCTCTGGACCACACTCCTTGTTCCCCAAACCCTCTTGTCCACATCTTACTTCCTTTTTTGCTTTTAGTGGAGCATCCCCAATACAAAAGGACTCGTTGCAGCAGCATTGGAGAGACTGAGGGAGGTGGCGGAAGCAAACTCCCTGTACACACTACTCCTGCCCACCACCGTCTCCAGAGACTGCGTCCCGGGCTGGAGAGGCCCGAGTGCTTCCTGGAGGCTCATCCGACTCTGCTACTCTGAAGCAGTGTGGACTCAGAGCTGCCGGGGCAGGTCACCTCTCTGCAGGGACAGTTGGCCCATCCCTGTGCCACTCAGCGCGAGCCTCGGGTCCTCATTCGTGACCCCGGGAACACCCCCTCGTCCACCAAGACCACTATAAGAAGGGGGCAGTTTCATCTGTGCTCTTGTGACCCACTTTACCCAGTTCCTGTGTCTTGGTGCAGTTGTGAAAGCTTCCCACGGCGGAGGAAGGCATGATGGAGAAGGAGATGCCATTCAAGGGCTTCAGAGGACCATGGAGTTCTTTACTCTGCGGGTGTCCGATTTAGTATTTGAAAGTGAGGACCCGTGGATGAAGGAAAACCCTCAAGAAACTGGGGGGTGGGGAATAAGAACAAAAAACGAGCAAAACGGCTTCCAGGACAGGAGCAGGACTGGCAGGCAAAGACCAGGACAGCTTTGGGCTCCACCAGAGCTGGCACCAAAGCTGCTGCTTCGGGCACGTGGCGGTGCTGTCGCAAGCCAAAAGCCCCATTGCTACAGTGCTTCCGGGTTCCACAGGTATCTGTTTAAACCTAAAATAAGTCTGAATATAACAGGTGTCCATCAGCCAACGAAGCAAGAAACAAAACATAGTCCATCATACAGGGGCATATCCTTCGCCTGTAATGGGATGACGTTCTGGGTGAACTCTAGTGAGCCTTGTAAACCTGACGTGGAGTGGAAGAAGCCCCTCAGAGGCCACAGCATGTGTCAAGATTAGGCAGACTCATGGAGACAGAAGGCAGTGGGTGCCGGAAGGGTGTGGGGCATGCTTCTGGAGCTAGAGGGAGTGCCAGTCATTGCTGCGAGGCCCTGGATGCCCAGCACCGTTCACTCGGGGTGGCAACCTGGGTGTCACGTGTGCTTTGCCTCTGTAGGAAAGTCTCTTAATGCAAAGAAAGGGGGAATGTCCCTCCTGATGGGAACTGGGGAGCGGCCTCTGCCTGCTCTTTGAACGCACTCATCTGATCAGACAGTGACTGAGCACTGGAGGCACCGCCATCAGAGGGGAGGAAGGTAGCCCTGACAGCTGTGTGTGTGACGGCCTGCCCAGCAGGGCCCATCCCTCCCCAGAGCTGACTTCCTGCACCCTGAGCTAGGGGTGAGGATGCATCTGTCTGGATATCCCTTGGGGCAGCTCTACCTGCAGAGTAGGCTGTGTTTCCAGAAGGAGCCTGCAGTGTTATTTTTATGAACCCCCGTCTAACCATTGGCTGCTTTTCTTTCTGCCCTTGTATTTCAGCAGGAAGGAGCGCCCCACCTCTCTGAACGTCTTTCCCCTGGCTGACGGCATGGTACGTGCACAGATCGGGGGCAAGCTCATGCCAACGGCGGACCACTGGCATCTGAGTGACCTCGGCCAGCTGCAGTCCAGTTCCAGCCACCAGGTTTCGTAGCTGTGCTGTGGAGTGAGGGTCCCTGCCCCCATCACTGGCACCCTGTGTCCATCCAGGCTGAAGCCCTGCTCTTTGAGCACAACCCTTTGCAGCCTCCCCTAGCCCTACTGCACCTCTGCCCTGGGGTGCTGCACAATTGGAGGGTGTGACAGCACATCAGGACAGGCCTCTGCTGGCCTGGCTGCCCCCAGTACCCTTCTACTCCAGGTCTGAGCTTAGCCGTCACTGCCAAACTACTCTCCAGAATGCAAGCCAGGGCCTCAAATGCACTCCAGCCCAGAGTGCATTTCCTCCTGGGGCCTGCGCCCTTTTCCTCAACTAGGGACATAAGTGCCTTGTATCTGAGGCTTGCACTCTAATTGGGAGGAAGTCAAAGGCAGGGAATTCCCTTCTCTTCTGTAATCTGTACTCATCTGCTTTTCCATGATAGCAGCTCCTCTTGTCTTTGAGCTGACATGGCAAATGAATCTCCATGGATGTGCCAGCTTCAAGCACATCCCAGACTGCGGGCTCCGCAGGTGTGGGTTCGTGGGCGCAGGCGCTTCTGCCGAGCACACCGGGCTGGGTGCCGGGTAAGGAGCAGAGCCTGTGGTGGAGGTGGCCACCTGGGCCTCCCACCAGGAGGTCAGGGTGCCTGCAGAAGGCAAAGCTTGGGCGGGCTGGTGGGCAGGGGCCAGGGGCTTCTCCAGAAGCCTCCCTCTTGTGGCCTCTTGGGTGCCAACTGCTCTGCAGCCTGCAGGCTTCGGCCAGCCTACCGGCTGCCACGGAGTGGCCTCAGCTGCTCTGCTTTTGTTCAGTGGAGCCACTGCCTTCTTCAGTGGGCCACCAGCCAACTGGCACTGGTGAGTGCCTGCTCTCTCGGCTGTCAGGTCCAGCACCGCTTAAGGCTGCTCGCTCCCGTGTGCTGTGCTCACACAGCCTGGGCCTCACAGCTGTAGTGTGCCCTGTTAGCATTTAGAGCCGCCACGCGGGCTTCCGCGGGCTTGCAGGCCCGCCCTGGGCCCACCGTCCTCATGCCTCACCTGAATTCGCTTTTCTTTCTCTACACTGGCTCTCTGCACTCTCTTTCTCCTACTCTTTTGTCTGAACTAGTCTTCTTTTTAGTAATCATAGTGTTTTATGTTTTAGTTTGTAGTTGTGTTTTATTTTTAGTTTCTTTAATTACTTTTAAGTTCTTTTTGTTTCATGCTTTAGGATTTAAAGTTTTTCTAATTTCTTAATTTTTTGTTGTTTTCTGTTTTGTTGTTTTGTTTTTATGTGCTATATTTTCAGTGTTTTAACCAAACAGTTGTGGCTACTCATGGTGAGGACTGACCGCTAAGAGTCTGGGTTCTTTGCACTTGGAGGGCACTCTTCCACCTCGGTGCTTAGCAGGTTGAGAGGTTTGCCTTTCGGTAAGTGGTGGCCAGGGGGAGTGTCCCGTGGGTAAGTGCTGGCCCCCAGGGCGCTGAGAGCCAGGGGGACTTGGGAGTGTGGTTATGCCAGAGAATTCCTGGCAATAATTCCCAGCGTCAGTGAGACCCACCAAGAATCCAGAACCTCCAGTTGGCTCCCCGCGGTGTGGGTGCGCCACATGACCCCACCTGGCCTGCAAGTGGGATTCCTCACTCCTCTGCTCTCCCCCCCTCTGCAGCGTGGGGCCAGTGGACCGTCCCCTGCAGGACCCTGGGCACCAGGGGTGTGCAGGGTCAGACAGAGGTCATTTGGGAGCTTCGTCTCCGGGGCCTCACTTTCATTCTGGGTCGGTAGATGTGAAGAGGAAAGGTGGTGTTTTTCCTTCTCATATGGGGCATGAGCTGTTGAATCTAGATCTGAATATAAGTATTCAGAGACACTGCTCGGGAAGTAGGGAATGGCTCTAGTGCAGGCTTCCCCGAAGCAGCACTCTCAGCGCTGTGCCGGGACTGAGCTGTGTGCTGGGGGACCCACCCCAGTGCTGATGTAGCCAAATGCCCCCGGGGGCAGAGTCACCCCAGCTGAGAGCCCCTGCTATGGAGCCATCCCAGAGCCCATTAGATGAAGCCAGAAGCCCATTTTCTGAATGAATGCCACATGTCATGTGCTTGAGAGCCTCCTGCTTTGCACCTGGCAGGCACAGAAGGATGAGGAGACACAGAGTTCAGAACCTGTTCCCACTGCTGGGTTCACCTGGAGGTGGCCACTGCCTTCTTAGCTAAAGGTGGGCATAAGTGCATCCCAGCTGTCTATCCGGCTTCACACAGAGGACTGGACACCCCCATTCATACCTGGAAATCAGCCCCTCCCTGGATAAGTGTCCTCACCATTAGACTGTCCCCCGGGAGTGTGGGTGCTGGGAAAACCCTACAGCCCAGCGCCGCTGTCTGGCGCAGGTGTGTGTGCAAGGGGGGCAGCACCCTCACCGTGAGCCCTACACCCTTTCTCCACCGGAGAGAGGCTGGGAAGCAGGGCCCAGGGGAGCCACAGTCCCAGAGGCCACCTGGGATTACAGATGTTAATGGGTGGAAGAGGCTTGGGGGGCAGTGCTACTTTGCAGTGCTGCTTTTTTTGAGATTACACAATATTTTCATCAGGAAAGATAGGAGGAAAAGAATTTATATGTTTATGTCCCATATTTCTTCAAATAGAACGTTTTCCTCCCTAATGGAATTCTTAGGGTAAACAGTTGATTGCAGTTTTTTAAAAAATCAATTATTTTTTCCTCAGAATATTTGGTTTTGTCCCATTCTATAAAAGTGGAGTTTCTGTTTACTCACCTTTGCATTGATTTTTCGGGCTGAACCTCCATTCTGACTGAGCTGCAGTGTTCAGCATCACGTATCCCCTTAGCATTCCTCCCGTGTGGGAGATGATGAGAGAGGGGCCCAGGGCGGTGCAAGCAGGGCTGAGTCCTCTCCCTCCCCAGCGAGGGCGCCGTGGGCGTCTCCTGCTGCCCAGAGGATGGTGACAGGAAACAGGAGCCAGGCCAGGCAGGCCCAGGGTTTGTGGCGGGGCAGAGCGACGGCACCCCGCAGCCCTGCCCGGGCCAACCCAGCTCCCCTAGGGCCCAGACTCCAACTTGCTTCTGATACACAGCAGGCTGCAAAGGGTTGCCCCACTGTGTCCATCTCACCATCCTCTCCATTGCACTCTGCCTCATTGCACTGTCTTGTGGATGGGTACGGGTCAAAAGCTACGCTTCCTACCACTTGGTAAGGTAGCAGCTACTTCCGGAAAGGCCCAGGCAGTGGCTGAATAAGCAAAACCTTCCCGCGTGTGCCTAGGAGCGACTGGGCCCAGAAGAGCTGGCTGACAGGTCCGAGGCCGAGGAGGGTGAGCTTCACTCTGGCTCCTTCACGAGCAGCAAGGGGCTGAGCAGCGGGGCCTCGGATGGAGGCGACAGGCCCCTCTGCCAGCCTTTCTGGTGCCTCCCAGGCTCTGTGCGGTCTCTCTGTCGCCAAACCTGGAGCTCAGGGGCAAAGGAGGCTGCAGCGACGTGCTCCCCTCTTCCCTGTGTTTGCGCCTAGTGCCCACAAGATGAGATGTCCGAGTCGGGCCAATCCTCGGCAGCCGCCACGCCCAGCACCGCTGGCACCAAGTCTAACACGCCCACGTCCTCCGTGCCCTCGGCAGCAGTCACGCCGCTGCATGAGAGCCTACAGCCCCTGGGGGATGGCACGGGCCCAAGGAACAACAAGCGCCACAGCCGCAACATGGAGGTCCAGGTTACCCAGGAGATGCGCAACGTCAGCATCGGTACGCGGCCCCAGCTCTCCCTGGCCGGGCTGCGCGCTCTCGGGGAGGTCGAGGCCAGCAGCGTCCAAGAGCACAGCCTCGTGAGGGAAAAGAGACGTTCGCTCATGGGCCTGGCGGCCAGGGCACTGGCTGAGGCAGCTGTCTAACAGCCCAGGGTCTTCTGGGGTGGACAGGTCACTGGGCCCCATCTCCTCCACCCCCGAGCCCCTCAGCCACCCTGGCCAGCACGGTGAAGCCCTTCCTGACTCCCCTGCCCACGGGTCATCTAGCACAGCCTCCAGGCTCGGCTCTAAAGGGCGGCTGTGGGTAGTGGAGGGAAGTCGCTGGGCCCTCCTCTGATGCCAGGTTCTCCCGTGTGCCCCCAGGAATGGGCAGCAGCGACGAGTGGTCTGATGTTCAAGACATCATAGACTCTACCCCCGAGCTGGACATGTGCCAGGAGCCCCGCCTGGACCGCAGTGGCAACAGGTACCGGCTCGGCCCAGGGCCAGGGTCCAGCCGTGCGCCCCTCCTTCCTCCCTGCCCTGCCCAGGGCAACCTCTCTCGTTGCCCAGAGGGAGAGTCCAAGGACTCAGACCCCACTATCCCCATTTCTCACCTCACTGCTGCGCTGCTCAGTCCAAGGAGAGGGGTGGGGAGGGTCTGGGTGGGGGCAGGTCACTGGCGCCCACACACTGACCCCTCTGGGCCTGTGTCCCAACAGCCCTACCCAAGGGATCGTGAACAAGGCTTTCGGCATCAACACCGACTCCCTGTTCCATGAGCTGTCCACTGCAGGGTCCGAGGCCATCGGGGACGTGGACGAAGGGGCCGACCTGCTAGGTAAAAATAGGCAGGCTGTACCACTGGTGCCCAGGGACGGGACTTTGTTGTTGTTTTTGTTGTAATGGAAGGAAAATTTATACCAGCCATAGCTAGGGGTGTATCTTACAGCTGTATGCAGATGTATTTCACGTGCCACAGAGGCCACTGTTTATAGTGTACGCTTCAGTGGTTTCAGCGTGTTCACAGAGCTGTGCAACCATCACACTTTTGTCACCACTTTCAACACCTCAAAAAGAAGCTCCATGCCCGTTAGCTGCTGCCCCCACCCCATTCCATCTCCCACCCATGTCCCCAGATCGTCTGCTTCTAGGAGCTACTTCCCCACTGGCTACTTTTTGGCTCTTTCAAATCAGGGGGGAATGGGGAATGTGTGGCAGGCTCAGGGGCCCTTTCCAAGCCTTTGGCACTACAAGCCAGCCCAACTGTGGTGGGGGGACGTCTTGGGTGGGTCTGAACGGCTGCAGACCAGCCAGGGTCCGGTGATGAGCAGGGTGTAGCCTCCTGCCTCCCGGCTCTCCCAGGGCCGAGTGTGGCCACGCTGCTGGGACTGGTGGTGTGCGGGCCTCGGTGCACCGCCACTTGGGACAGCCACCCTTCGGGGGGGGCAGGAGCTCTGCCCTCGGCCCCGTGTTCTGAGCAAGTGCTGAAGAGAAGCCCTTCTTCCCACAGGCCCCTCCTGGCAGCCTGCTGGGCAGAACGTGTCTGTCACAGGGCAGCCGGGTACCATTACGGCTTCTCTCTTCCCCACTTTTCCCTCACCTCCAGTTTCAGTGGGCTTGCTTCTCGCTGTCACAGCTCAGGAGGTGCGCCAGCAAACAGGCTGTGGCCAGTCCACCCGCCTTAGCTGTCCATGTGGGGTCTTTTGGGAGTGGTAGTTCTGCTTCCAGAATCTTTGAAGGGTGCCTTTGACCCCACGATCAGTGCTTTTTATGTATTTTTTGTAATCTGACATCTCAGGGTGTTAATTGCCAGACTTCCCATTGGTGTCACTTCCCAGCGATTTGCACGGATGGCTTGTTGCCCTGAAGGGCTTGACACCGTGTCCCTGCATGTCTAGGCTTCGCACTCAGCCCTTAGACGTGTGTGCTCAGCCTTCTAGTTGCCAAAGTGCCATGCCTGAACCTGGCAAAGGACAGGGCAGGTCTTTCAACCTGCGCCTTCCGGCTTTTCCTCAGCCCGCTGACCTACTGACTCGGGCTGACAGCCTCCGTCAGCCCCACCCACAGCTGCAGTGCTAGCCCTTCCTCTTGCCTGAAACCAAATTCTTCTCAGCCAGGCTTCAGGGACTAGATAACAGCCCCACCCCCTCCCCACCCCTGCTCTCCGAGTAAAGGTGGGTATGGTTAATGGAACATTTTCTGATGCATATTATTAAAAACTATACATAGAAATACTCCAAAACCATTAACATTCAGAAAAATTCTAATTAGGTGTGATCCCCTTTAATATTGACATGGTTCCTTCCACTTTCCCATACATAGTCCAGATTATACTCTGTATATTCAATTTCTCAGCATCTTTTTATTTTTGGAAAAATGTCATGTGCTTATAATAACATTCAAATAATACTGGAAAGTGCCAAAAAGAGAATAAAAGCCAAAGAAACGCTACTATGATCTTTCCAGTGCCATGGGCACAGCCCCTCAGGCGAGCTGTCGGGGCCGGCAGGGCGGGGTGGGGGCTGGGATGGCTCGTCTGTCCTTTGATTGTTGGTGACAGAAACAGCTTCCTGAACCAAGAAAACTGCATCTTGATATCTTCACTGTCTTTTGCAGGACTGCCAATGTCTGTGTACTGTAAATTACTGAATAAGATTTCTCTTGTTTCCAAGTTTTGCTCTTATGACTCCTGCCTAAATAGATATCTTTGGGCATAAACATTTGCCACATCTCTGGCAATTTCTTTAGGATAGACTTTTGGAAGTGCCACCTCTGTGGGAACGGGGCAGGTGTCTGTGAGGCTCTCGCCTCAGTCGTGCTCCCTGAGGGTGGGGGGAGGCCCCTCACGCCGGGTCATGCCATTTCCTTAAGGAGCTGCAGCGTGCAGCGAGGACCAGCGTGACGAACCGTCACAAGCCAAGCTGACAGGCTGTGGCGTCTGTGCCTGGGTTGGCAGGGCACACAGGATTTAGCCCACAGTGGGGCAGGGAGGAGAGCATGCCAGGCAGGCAGTGGCGCCCGTGCAGACCCAGGCACGAGAGCATGTCCTGCGAGGACACCTGACACTGCACAGAGAACCAGCCACCTGGAGGCCACCTGGAGCCACCTGGAGGCCACCTGGAGGCCACCTGGAGGCAAGGCGGACTCACGGGGCAGGCAAGTAGTTCTTGAGTCTTGAGGTGTGTATTAAAAGCCTTTAGGAAAGTGCAGGTGTGTGGGGAATTCCGCCAGCCTCTCCCCACTTCTCTTGGCTGCAGGAGCCCTCTGATGGCCACAGGCATGATCTGGGTGCGTTCAAGGGCAGTCCTCTCAGCAGCGGCAGAAGTGACACGTTGGCATCTGCGTTTGATGTGCACGTGGCTGCCAGCGGTATGGGCAGGCCCATTTCACAGAGGACGCCCCATGGCAGCATGTGAGAGCCTTGGCCGGGACCCAGGCCAGGCCTGACCCCAGGCGGCAGCCCCGACTCTGGCCACTAGCTCACTTTTTTGTAAACACCTTCAAGACAAAGTATGCGTCTCAACAATTCACTCATTTTAAATATGCAGCTCACCGACCTTCAGGGTAGTCATCGGCTTGTATAAACAGTACCACAGTTAATTTTAAACATTTCATTGCCCTGAAAAGAAGACTTATGCCCTTTAGTAGTCACCCCCCATTTCTCTGACCACCACAGATCTACTGTCTGTCTATGGATTTGCCTGTTCTGGAACTTTTATGTGAGTGGGATCCTACAGCATCTGGCCTTTTGTGTCTGGCTTCTGACACTCGCTGCGATGTCTTCAGGGCACACCCTTGGTGCAGCGTAGCCAGCATGTCGTTCTTCTTGAGGGCTGCTTGACATTCCATGTCGGTGGGCCACGTGCTGTGCTCAGTCATCCGTCGATGGCCAGTGGGGTGGTCTCCACTTCCTGGCTGTCGTGAAGAATGCTGCCCCCACTCATGAGCTTCCTCTCCAGCGAGTGGCTGGATGTCTGGCCTGCTGGTCAGTCGTCGCATTGGCTGTGGTGTAGACAGGTGCTCGGGTGTTGCTCTGGTCACCTGCTGGTGGCCTCGAGTTTGCTGTCTGATCCAGGCCAAAGAGCCGTCTCACTGCAGAGCCTGCCCCATGCAGAGTTGTTGGTGGCCCACTTCTCACGTGTCAGTACCCCTACTCGTGGGGCCCCTGTTCGGGCAGCATTGCCCCAAGTGTCTCTTTCATACGCTATCTCCACAAACGGCGGTGGGAAGAAAAAGTAGAGAACTAGACTGGTACATGGGTGAGCTTACCTCACAGACCCCGTTAACAGAACCTACAGCTGGAGATAGGTTTGCAAAACCTATTGTGGTCAGAAGTTATGGGGAGGGGAATGACGTCTTATGGATCTTCTGGGGGCTCCTGAAGGGGTGGGTTCCCAGAATAAAGAGGGCTCACCCTGACCTCCGAAGAGGAGTGGCGGCGCCTCCCTCGGAAGAAGGCCGGGGCCCTGGGCAGCTGTTACCCAGCGACGAGAGTCAGAAGCTTCAGGCAGTAGTGGACTGCAGGGACGCTGAGCAGGGCGGCAGCCAGCCTGGGCGCCATGCAGCTCGGGATGGAGTGAGGACCTCCTTTGGGTGGCGGTGGGCCTTCCTGGAGCCATCACAGCGTCTTAGGCCAGGGCTCCACTTCTACAACAGTCTACCAGCTAAGAATGCACGCTTTGATGGAACATTTAACAGATCTGCGTCTCACAGAGTGGAGAAATGAGCTGTGTGTCTGCATCCTCTCTGCTTTAATCACCTCTTCTCAGGGCTGCCCCTATTCCCAGAGTCTGACTCGGGTAGAATAAGGTCATCTCTGAGACACATGTGCCCTGAGTCCCACCACATGGCTGTGGGACAGGAAGGAGAGTGAGATGGTGGCTGTTCTACAGTCTCAGTTTTGTGATACTTCTCCAGAGAGGAGAAATGCTGTCGTTTTAGGAGCACGTCACATTCTGTCTGAGCCGCGGGCTGCTGTTCCGGGCAGGCATGGCTGACTGGTGACATCCCCAGAACTCTCAGTGCTTGGCTTACGGCTGCAGGCACCTGCCGGCATTTTGACTGAATTCCTTTGGCAGTGAAGGGAGGGAAATGACCCTGGCTAGGCATATGTCATAAGCCATGCCTGTTGCAAGATGCACCAATATTTTAGGAATCTCGAGTCAACCAGAGAGGCCACACCTGTGACTTACCCCACCTTCTCATCTGAGTTCCGCAGCAGCCCTGCGTTGAGAATTGTCTTCCCGTTTTACAAAGGACCAAACTCAGAGAAGTTAAGCACTTGGCCTGGGTTATTCAGTTAGAACCTTTCTCATTTCAAAGTCTGTCCTCCTCTGCTCCACATGAGTAGAGCAGTGACAGATCCCACCCCAGCAGTAACCTAAACTACCACATCTAGAAAGAGCCTTGAGAAATAGACATGGCTGTGCAGAGGGAATCAGAAAACCTAGTCAAAGGACATGAAAGGAGTCTAAGTAAGTAGAAGAGTGTCGCATGCCTCTGGTGTAAAGGTGGAGCAGTTGACGCTGCGGGACACCACAGACCCCATCCTGACTGTCGTGAGTTCAAGCACTGGGGGTCCATCCCGAAGGTTGGCCAGGTGTGGGCAGCGACACTGGGCTTTGGGGACAGCACTGAAGAGTTGCGGGAGGGGGTGGGGGCACCGACTGAGCAGAGAAGGCCTGCCGAGGGCCTTGGGTCATCCAGGCGGGCAAGCAAGGCCAGTTTCACGAGGCAGGCAAAGCAGGAGGGCTCTAACTGGGTACAGAGTGGCTTGTTTGGGCTGTATTTAAGCAGCTGTGTATGGCCGCTGTGAAGACATGACAACACCCAGGTGCCACCTTGGCCCACGTGTATGACATTCAGGTAAATTCATTGGCTGGGTCCTGAAGTTCATCCAGAGTGTGAGGACAGCCCAGCACTCAGACCACCCGGGGACAGGGGCCTGGGGGCGAGTGGGCTGGGGAGGGCCTGGCTTTCCACGGATGGCACGTGTTCCCCAGTGCCCAGGCGCTGCCCAGGAGGCTGTGCGTGAGGCATGTGCATTTTCCTGTGGACAAACGACCTCGCCGGCCGGGGGTCTGCCTACAGGGCCACCTGGACAGACAGGACGGTCCCATTGTTGTGTTTTAAAAGTTGACGTCCATCTAGAAAGAGGCTGAGAAAGAGATATAAAATGCCCACAGTGGTTGCTCTGGGAGCCGGGGCTGCGAGAAGGGATCTCCACTTCCTAATGTGTACACTTCTGTTATTTGAATTGTTATAACAAATGATGTATTTTGTGATTTCAGTCAAAGGACTTCCTGATACCACTTTCCTTTCTATGTGAAATGAATCAAGTAAAACCAAAATCGTTTCATCAGATCTCTGTTGGGAAAAGAAGCCTTTTTCATCCATTTTCCTCAGGGGTCTCTGCAAAGCAGAGGAGCGAGGCTTGGACCCCAGCCCCTTCCCCTGGCCCTCTGCCTTTTTGCTGGTTTTTGCATTCCATGCTCATTTTTAACTTCTAGTCGTCCTTTACCTGAGGCTGTGTCCTTCTCTTTAAATCACCCTGACCAGAGGACCAGGAGTCCAGGTCCCTGTCTGCGCTGCCCAGACCACACCCCACTGAGAATGCTGTCCTGCGGCCAGAGCGAGCCGGTGAGGACGCAGCTCCTTCACTCAGGCTTCCTGTGGGTCTGGAATCCCTCGGCAGGGCTTGGCTTACACGTGTGTGCACATGCCACATACCACACGCACACACATGCCACATGTACATCACCACATGTACACGTATGCACAGTGCACACGCCCATCCTGCATGCACATGCCTAGCACGCATACCACATGCATGCACCCGTACACACCTGCATAGCATACACGTAAATGTGCATCGTGCACACGTGCACGTACGCACATCCATGCACATGCCACATGTACCACACACCATGTACGTGCACGCACCCCATACCCACACGCACACACTGTGCACTGTCACACTGTACCACAACACCTTCATACGTGTGCACACACTTCTTTTACGAGCTTGAATCGTCAGGTCTACAGCGGCCAGTCCTCCTGATGGGCAGATAGCGCAATAGAGAGGAAGGGTGAGCGGGTTTTAGAATGAGAATGCGGCTTCGGCGTGAAGCATGCCTGGGCGTCTCGGGGACTGGCAGGCACTGCACTCTGGCCCCTTCGTCTTGCCAGGATTTGCCCAGGGACCTGATGGCCTCTGCTCTTGTCTTAGACGGCTTTCAGTGTCCAAGTGGCTGAGTCACTGTTAACTTTTTCTTTAATGAGAACTTCTTTATTTTGTTGGTTCCAGTCACCAACTGACCTTTGTCCACTTCCTTTCCCCCGTCTCTCTGTGCTTCGCTGGACATGGCCCCAGGGGAGTTCTCAGGTGTGTATCTCTCCCTGTTTGTCTTGGTTTTGGGTCAACTCTTACCCGCGTGGAGCCCAGGTAGAGGGGCCTGCACTTGGACCCCTGCCACCACCCCTCTCCTGGCTTCTGCCTGGCTGCCCTGGCCGGCCTCAGCCACTGAAACAGGCCTGCTTCTGCTCACCAGCCTCCCACTGCTTGAGAGCTCATTCCAGTCTGCCCATCCACCCATGGAGAATGGCCTTGAATCTAGGGGCACTGGGGGCTCCCAGACCTCTTTCCCAAGCTTGACGATGCCCCCAGGGCATTTCCTAAGGTCCTTAGGGCCATTAAAAATGCCTGCTAGTTGGCAGTTACTGACTCAGGGCCCAGGCCTGCCGCCTGCCTCCCTGCCCTGCCAGAGGCACCCCAGCAGTCAAGGATGCCCTACGGTTCCCACCCGGCGCAGCTCGGCATCCGGCTCCAGGCAGCCAGAGGTTCCAGGGCCAGCTCCCTCCACACGGCCTCCACTGTGTCAGCCCCTCCCTCAACGTAGCGATGGCTCCCCTTACCCCTGCCCCCAGGATTTTATTATGAGACTGTTGTTGCATTTCTAGCAGACCCCTGGATTTTTACTCATGCACATGTCCTTTTGGCTTTGTAGTCTCAAGGCATTCCCAGGGATAAAGTCCTGGACATTGCCAGAAGACGTAGCTGGCTGCTCCTGCCCCCCTGCCCCCTACCTGTGCCACTCCCTAACCCCATGAGAAGTAGCCCTAGGACCCCCACCCCCACCTTGCTATTTTCGACGGGCTTAACACGCTTGTTTTCTCTCCCTCCCTTTCTCTCCTCCCTCCCCCCTGGCCTGCCCACCTCCTGTGGGACGGGACGGCTCCCATAGTGCGCGGTGACTTTTTTGGTAAGGCAAAGGCCGCCTTTAGTCTGTGCTTGCCCTGTTTCTGGCTTCTTCTCTACCCAACATCTCGTCATGCTTCATGAGCTGTTGCTTTGTCCTGCATGGTGGCGGGGGCCAGTGAGGGCTGCAGGCTCCTGGGGGACAGGCTGAGCCAAGGCGACCTCTCCATGCTGGGCCTTGGTTTGGCCCGGTGAGCCCATCTGCCGGGCAGCCACACCTGACCCTTGGCCTCCAGGGCCGCCCTCAGAACTGGCTGGGCCGGTGGGCTGACCGTGGATGGGCTGAGGGGTCAGCTGCAGACTCTCAGAACCCCCATGAGTTCGGGCACACCTGCCCCAGGCGCTCCCTGAAGCCTGTTTAGGGTGGGCCTGCTGCCTGCTAAGTCCCACCCAGAGGGGAGACTGAGGCCAGGGAGGTCACAGCAGGGCTAGCAGACAGGGGCCCTTCAGACCAAGTGTGGAGTGTGCACGTGTGTGAGCATGTGTGCGTGTGTGCTAGTGGGCATGTACACGTGGACGTGTGTGTGCACACAAGCAGGTGTCTGCACATGTGCGTGTGTGGGCATTGCTACATGCGTGCACATGAGCATGCATACTCATGAACTGTGCATGTGTGTTCACATGTGGGTGTGCACGTATGCACGTGAGAATGTGTACGCGCGAGTACGTTTGTGCATTTGAGCGTGTGTTTGGGTGCCCTTTTGGTTTATGACTGCCTTGAAAAGCAGCGTGGGTAGGAGAGACAGGCAGGCTTTCCTTCCCGTCCAGAGTGGGTACCTTTGGGCTTTGTGACATGCCGGAGAGAATTTGGTCTGCAGGGCCTGCTTTGGGGTCTGGTCAGCAGAGGATATGTGTCAGCTCCTCTGGGGCCCAGTGCCAGGGACACTGTCTGCACATCCCTTCCCTTCTCTACCCGCCCGCTGCAGGAGTGTGAAATGTGGCCTCGGCCAGGGCTGCTTCCCCAGGTGGAGGGGCGCGCCTGCCATTGGGGCCATCCTATCTCCTCTGCAGTCCTTGCTGTCTGTCTCCTGTCACTCGGCTCCCACCTCCACTCCCTGCAGGGGACTCTGAGAGATCTCCACTGCGTGATGAACTTAGAGGCCCAGCACTGGGGCGGTCAGGGTCAGGGGAAGTGGGGTGTGGCCAGGAGGTGCAGTTCCACCAATTCCATGTCAACAGAGATCCATTGCAAGCGCCCCCCATTGCTTCAGTGCCCCACCCCAGGAAGCAGCCTGCCCACCCAGCAGAGCTGCTGTACCCTCCAGAGTCTTCAGGCACCCTACTCAGGCTCCGTGAGGCCAGTTGGGGGCATGCCTACAGGCAGGGAGAGGCTCCCCCACGTCCCCACTTTCCTTGCAGCCCCATCTCACTTCCCACCACAGCCTCATCCCTGAGGTAGCACTGGGTCCATCTTAGGTGCAGGTGAAACCTCCTCACCTTTTGTTTCAGGAATGGGCAAGGAGGTGGGGAATCTGCTGCTGGAGAACTCACAGCTCCTAGAAACCAAGTAAGAGCACTCCCCCTGTGCTGAGGTGGCCCCTCCTTACAGCAGCACTGGGGAGGCCTGGCCTGTGGGGCCCCTGAGCTGCTTGAGGCTGTCGTCCCTTTAGGGGAAGGAACTCGGGGGCGGGCTTCCTGAGAAGTGTCTTTAGAAAGCTGCTCCGAGGACCCGTTACCTAGGGTGGCCGTACAGTTGAGCATCTCTGGGGGGCCCTTTGAGTCGGGAGCACTTGTCACCATCATGCTGGGCACAGGTGTGACCAGGACAACTGGGAAGACAAGCGGGAGACCACGAACCTGCTCCCCCATAACCAGGACGTGTGCTCCCCTGCCCCCTTAGCTGGACAAGAAGTGGAGGTGGCCCCTTTGAAGGCCACCCTCACACCCGTGTACTCACGCCAAATGACACTCTGGTCTTCCTGTCTTCCGAAGAAATGCCTTGAACGTAGTAAAGAACGACCTGATTGCCAAGGTCGACCAGCTGTCGGGGGAGCAGGAGGTGCTGAAGGGGGAGTTGGAAGCTGCCAAACAGGCCAAAGTCAAGTTGGAAAACCGGGTCAAGGAGCTGGAGGAGGAGCTGAAAAGGTGAGGCCAGAGCAGCCATGGGCAGCTTGGGAGGAGCGGTCAGCCCGACAGGGAGACCCTTCCCAGGACTCGACAGGGGCAACAGCCAGGTGCCAAGGGGCTCCTTGCTTCTGTGGGGGCCCTACGGAGGGGAGGATCCAGCCGGAGCATTCTCCCTCTGGGTGCAGGGCGGGGATTGGCTGCTGCTGTTGAGTCCCTTTGGGGGAGGGGGGCATGAGGGCTCCTGGGGTACCCGGTACCCTACCCACCGCTGCTACCCATGCTCTGACCGCACCCAGTGCTGCCCCCCAGCACTTTCCCCTAGGGAGACTCCCACCAGCCTTGCTCTTCTTGACTCTCCTGGAAGTCAGGACTGGGTGGCAAGGAGACGGAGGTGTCAGAATGTTCCCAGGCTCTGTGGGAGTGGAGGGCAACTCTGCTGGGGGTGGGCTGGCTTTGCTCCCTGCAGATGACCCGCCACCTGAGTCAGAGCCCTCTTCCTTGGCTTAAGCCCACCAGGACAGACGCCTGGGGTTCAGGAGACCTGTGAGGCAGGCAGTGGGGGAATCCATCCCTGGGGGCGTGGGCGGGAACGTTCAGGGCCCAGCACCAGCAGGACGGCCATGCAGCCCCTGTGGAGGATGTTGACTTAGCTGCCAGCAAAGGCTGGGCTGGGCCCTAACTGTCCCCTCCCCGTGATGCAGAGTGAAGTCCGAGGCCATCATCGCCCGGCGTGAGCCCAAAGAAGAGGTGGAGGATGTAAGCAGCTATCTCTGTACAGAATTGGTATATTTCACTATTCATGTGCCTGGGGCTGGGGGGTGGGGGGTGGGGGTGGGCTTCCCAGGACCTGCTGGCTCATCTAGGACCAGGGACCCCCCACCCTTCCCATGGGACACCCACCCTCTCCAGGTGTACTACCCACACCCCAGCCCTCTGTCCCCCAAGGAGTCACAGTTTTGGGAAAGTTTATAAGACAACTCCCCGGCCCTGTGGTGAGGTAGGCACCTCCTAGCCTGTGTCCTGGTGCAGCCCTTTTACCCAGCCATGACACACGATGGCTCCCATGGTCCCAGCCCCTCAGTGGGGTCAGAGCACAGACCGCATGGCTGTGGGGTCCCCCTACACACACCATGATGCCCCCTTGCACACATATCCCACACATCCCAGCACATCTGCACACACCCTACAGATACGTGCACACACGCCTTGACACCCTCGTTTTCCCAACCCCCCCACATATCCCATCACACTCTGACACATCCGCACACACCTGTACACGCCCCTGCGTGCACACCTTGACACACCCCTGCATGCACACCTTGACACACCCCTGTGTGCACACCTCCCTGTTAACATGCAGCATGGCATGCAGGGGTGTTCTGAGGGGCGTCCTGAGGCCTCTAGCAGAAGCAGGATCATGTCCTCTGCTCTTTAGGGTACATTATGTTCAAGAGTGTCCCCGCAACTGGCTGTACGTGGGGGTGAAGAGCCTCTGAGGCATTTGTCCTGTAACTCCCACCTCAGGACTCCCCCTGCTTTCCCCCAGAATCAAGCTGGCTGATGCACTGCCTCCCAGGGCTCTCACTGAGCCAGACTGGCCTGCCTTAAGGATAAAGACAGGGCCGAGCTGAGCTTCTGGAATCCCCTGGCCCTGAGTGGAGC
The DNA here is from genome assembly GCA_004026745.1 of Myrmecophaga tridactyla. Classification (NCBI taxonomy): domain Eukaryota; kingdom Metazoa; phylum Chordata; class Mammalia; order Pilosa; family Myrmecophagidae; genus Myrmecophaga; species Myrmecophaga tridactyla. The sequence continues at coordinate 7,157 of PVIY010023355.1, read as the reverse complement.
CTCTAAGGACCCCCCAAGTCCTGTTCCTTAGGTGGTGTGAGGTTAAGGGCCGTGGCTCCCAGCGGTCAGGGCTCAGGGCGCTCCTGAGGTGCCCCTCTTGGCCACCCTGCCCACAGTTATTCCAGGAGGGCAGTCGAGCTGAAGGTGACTTGGGCACTCACCATGCATAGCCCAGACTAGGGTGTGCACCCCGTGTGGGGCCCCCCTGATGAGGCCTGGGACCTCCTGTGCCCAGAGGGCCCTGGTGGAGCAGGCCGTGTGCCGTATGGAGCACGCTCTGCCTGCTCCCCTGGCTGCTGTATGCCCTTCCACAGACGGCCCCCTTCCAGCCCCTACCTGAGGCCTTGGCTGGCCCTTCTTTTGGCCCGGGGTGGTCAGGGACTTGTAGGAACTGTCACCTGTGTGTGCTTCTCGAGTGTCTCGTGTGACACTTTGAAGAAGAGCAGCCCAGGTGGCGAGCAGGAGAGCCAGATGTCCCCTTGGCTGGCTTTGCTGAGGATTGGGGGTGGTGCTTGGCTCTCTGTGCTCTGAGGCCTGCCCGGGCACCCCCGCCTGCGGCTGAGCAGTGGCGCCCCTCCTTCCCTGTGCAGGACAGCGTCCCCATGACCCAGCGCCGGCGCTTCACGCGGGTGGAGATGGCCCGTGTGCTTATGGAGCGCAACCAGTACAAGGAGCGGCTGATGGAGCTGCAGGAGGCCGTGCGGTGGACAGAGATGATCAGGTGGCCGCCCACCCCCCCGCTGCCCTAGGACCCAAGGGCACCTGGGCTGGCACAGGGTCCTCCCCTGCAGCCTCCATACAGCCCCGGGGGGTGCCCACAGCAGCTCAGGTAGCAGAGGGGCATCCCTCGGAAGGAGGCTTTGGGGCCTCCAGCTACCAGGGGCTCTTCTAGGAAAGAGCCGGGAGACCCCGCTCAGGGGACCCCTTTGAGAGAGGCTTCCCCTCCACCCAGCACAGGCCCCAGGCGGGGGGACGAGAAGGTGGTCGGTTGGGGCAGGGACTGAGACAGCACCCTCCCTGTGTCACCTGCAGAGCCTCCCGAGAGCACCCGTCTGTGCAGGAGAAGAAGAAGTCGACCATCTGGCAGTTGTGAGTTCTGGGGGTAGCAGGGAGGGCATGGCTGGACAGAGGTGGGGGTGGGCTCCTACTCATGCTATGCCTGCCTCACCTGCCCTCCCTTTGCTTCCCCTCCCTGTGCCTCCCTGGCAGCTTCAGCCGCCTCTTCAGTTCCTCCTCCAGCCCTCCGCCTGCCAAGCGCGCCTACCCGGCCGTGAACATCCACTACAAGTCGCCCACCACGGCCGGCTTCAGCCAGCGGCGCAGCCACACCATGTGCCCGATCGCCGCTGGCAGCCGCCCTCTGGAGTTCTTCCCTGACGAGTGAGCGGCCCTTCCGTGCGCCTCTGCGCCGTGGCAGAGTGGGGGTCAGGCCACGTCTTCCCAGGGCCCTGGGGTCCAACACTCTCAGGGGCAGCACCCAGGTTGGAGAGGATGGTGAGGCGCCAGGGGCCACGACCCCCCACACGCCCAGGCTCCACCGCCCTGGAGGCCCTGCCTGCAGCGAGGGGCCATGCTAGGCCTGCAGAGCCGGGCTGTTCTCCTGCCCCACAGGATGCTCGGCTGCGGAGGGCTTTCCTGCAGGCTGGGTCTCCTGGGGGTTACTTCTCAGAAGAGGATGGGAGGCTCCTTGATTTTGGCTCAGGGCAAAATGTGGTCTTCAGTCCCTGTTGGGGGTCTCAGACACTTCCCTTGGGGTAGGTGGTCCCTGCCAGCTGAGCCTTGGAGATGGTGACAGCGTAAGGCTCCTGGACACGGTCAGGAGACATGGCCCCTAAGTCCAGCCCGTCCCAGTGCTGGGGAGTCACTCACCAGGGGGCAGCTCCCATCCAGGGGGTGCCTGGCCAAGGGAGAAGGGGTCTCCACAGCTGAGAGAGCTTCCTACTGCAGCCCCCCAGGGCTCTTCCCCCAGCTGCCCTACACTGGGCAGGCCTGTGGGGTGGGTGCTCTGCACTGCCCAGACCAGGTCAACTGTCAGGCACTGAGCCCGCCCCCCGTTGCCCACCCGCAGTGACTGCACATCCTCCGTGCGGCGCGAGCAGAAGCGCGAGCAGTACCGCCAGGTCCGCGAGCACGTGCGCAACGACGATGGGCGGCTGCAGGCCTGCGGCTGGAGCCTGCCGGCCAAGTACAAGCAGGTGAGGGGCGGGCAGCAGACCCTGCCTCCCCAGGGGGCCACCTGGAGGGGCCAGGAAGGGGCCCATCTTCTCTCCTCCAGGCAGGCATGCGCAGAGGATGGGGAACGGGGCACTCTGTGCCCCTGCCTGCCTCCCGGGCACTGCCCCAGCACCTCCCTGCTTGTTACAGCTGAGCCCCAACGGGGGCCAGGAGGACACGCGCGTGAAGAACGTGCCTGTGCCTGTGTATTGCCGCCCCCTCGTGGAGAAGGACCCAACCATGAAGGTGAGCCCCCAGCTCCCTCGGGCCTCACACCGGGCAGAGACAGGGCCCTGCTGGAAGTCGGGGCCTGGGAGTTTGAAAAGCCCCCGGCTGGCCCCAGTAGCCCCCAGCGTCGACCGGCAGAGAAGAGTGGGTGCCCAGCCCAGCCAGCTGCCACCACACCTTCCTGCCCCTCAAAACTGCAAGTGTCTCCCAAACAACCCAGCAGGCCAGGTGGACGGCCCCGGCATCTAGAAGGAAGAGGGGTGGGGAACTCCCCCTCCCCCAAACACAGGGGCAGCCCAGCGGCCAGAGCCAGGCCAACTGGGAACCTTCTTGAGGGGCCCAGGGTGTCTGGCCTGCCTTACCTGCTGGGGCACTAAAACCCCATCCTTGCAGCTGTGGTGCGCCGCGGGGGTCAACCTGAGTGGGTGGAGACCGAATGAGGAGGAGCCTGCAAACGGAATCAAGCCCGCGCCTGGCCGCGACCCTCTCACCTGCGACCGGGAAGCAGAAGGCGAAGCCAGGAGCAACCACACGTCTCCGGAGAAGAAGGTCAGAGCGTAGGCAAGAGGCCCAGGGGGCTCATGCCAGTGTCTTGGCTGTCGTCCACACTTGCAGCCTGCACAGGGCCTGGTTGGGGGGAACAGAGGTCGAGGTCATGCAGGGTGAGGCAGGGTGGCGGCAGCCGGTGTGGGGGGCCCCAGCCCTGCATCCTCCTGCCCGGGGTCCTGACCCGGCAGCCCAGAGCCAGGAGCCCCTCTGGAGGTCTCTGATGCTCAGAGCCATGGCTGGGAGGACTCGCCCTCCCCGCTGCTGCCGCGTCTGCGGGCAGCTTCCCCTGTGCACACAGCAGCTCTCAGGTGCCGTGGGGCAGCTGAGTACAGGAGCGCGGCCGGAAGGCTGCAATTCAGGTCAATGACCTCATCTTACTTCCCAGCTCAGTGTAGGACAAGTCGGCCTCTGCCCAGAGAGGCCATGTGTGTGGGTCAGCCACGTACAGGTGCCACCCTGCTTAGGGGGTGGACAGCCATGCTTGTCAGGACACTGTCAAGGTCAGTGTCCGAGAGATTCTAGGAGAGCCGCAGCATCCCCACGTTGCTGCTGGGGCAGCTGTAAGCTCAAGCACCAGCTTTGGTCTCCTTGGCTTATAGGCCAAAGAGTTCCAGGAGATGGATGCCACGTCCAGCCGGGTGTGGGTCCTCACCAGCACCTTGACCACCAGCAAAGTGGTGATTGTCGATGCCAACCAGCCGGGCACGGTCGTGGACCAGTTTACTGTCTGCAATGCCCATATCCTGTGCATCTCCAGCGTCCCTGGTGAGCCAGCCTGCAGGCGGGAGGGCTGGGCTTTGGGCCAGGGTCTGGGTTACAGCCTGGCCATCTTGTGGTGGCCTGAGACACTCGAGGCCGTGGGGCAGGACTGGACGGTGGCAGGCTCTGCCCTGAGCCAGGCAAGCCCCAGGGCCATGCATGCAGGTGCCGGGCGAGGCCCCAGACTGGGGCACTGAGTACCCTGAGCAGATTGGAATGCCAGTCAGATTCAGTAAGGAAATGCTGCTTTGTGCTGAGTGCCAAGCCTTCAGGGGGTGCCCACCCGCTGCCCCGTGGCCAGATGCACGGGCGGGTGGACCTGCCCAGCTCTGGCAGCCAACCAGCTGGCACTGTGTGGAAGAGGGTAGGAGGCCCCCAGCCCGGCCCCAGGTGGGGCCAGCAGGGCCATTAGGGCCCATTGACCAGGACAGCCCTGAGTTCCTTGGTGCTCCTGGTTGTGTCACAGGGTTAGGGTTAGGGTTAGGGTCCTTCCCCAGAGGCTGGGGTCTCAGTACCCAGTCCCACTCACGCTTGGCCACCCCCTCGAGAATGCTTGCTGGAGCCCAGGTGAGTGTCCCTGTGTCCAGGCTGGCCTGTCTATGCAAGGAGAGCCGGGAGCCAGCAGGCAAGCCCCAGCCCCACCCCTACCCCCACGCCATCTCCCGATGGGAACTGATGGTGCCAACCTCTACTCCCAGCGGCCAGCGACAGCGATTACCCCCCTGGCGAGATCTTCTTGGACAGAGACATGAACCCCGAAGACTCGGGCACAGACGGCGTCCTGGCAGGCATCACGCTGGTGGGCTGTGCCACTCGCTGCAATGTGCCACGCAGCAACTGCTCATCCCGGGGGGACACCCCAGTGCTGGACAAGGGGCAGGGTGAGTTCCAGAGCCCCAGTTGGGCTGCTTGTCCCTGGCCCTCTGCCCAGCACAAGCTCACTACTCCCCTTCCACAGGGGAGGTGGCTGCTGTCAGCAACGGGAAGGTGAACTCATCCCAGTCCACAGAGGAAGCCACGGAGGCCACAGAGGTGCCGGACCCGGGCCCCAGTGAGCCTGAGGTGGCCACAGTGCGGCCAGGGCCTCTCACAGAGCATGTCTTCACGGACACTGCGCCCACCCAGCCATCCAGCACACAGCCTGCCAGGTGTGCCCTTGTGGCTGAGAGAGATGCAGGGAGGGGATGTGTGCCCGGGGACAGCCCCCCAGAGGCAGGCTGTTCCAGAGTGGGTGGGGTGCAGTGTGGAGCTGGGGCCATGGGCCGCCCTGGAGCCACAGACCTTTCTGCAGTGAGAAGGGGCTGGAAGCAGATGCCAGTGGGGCACAGCCCGAGCTGGAGGCCAGCGGGGATCCCACAGGGACCAGCAGCAGCGCCGCACCCACCATGTGGCTGGGAGCCCAGAACGGATGGTAGGCAGGCAGCGGTGTGGGGTCACATCTGGGTGGGCGGGGGGCAGCAGGGCCAGCCCCTCACCTGGCGCCCCTCCGCAGGCTCTACGTGCACTCGGCCGTGGCCAACTGGAAGAAGTGCCTGCACTCCATCAAGCTGAAGGACTCGGTCCTGAGCCTGGTGTAGGTGCCGCCTGGGCCGGGGTCTCGGGGGGGCGCAGGGCGGGCCTGGGGCAGGGCCTCCGCTTGGGCGTCTGAGCACGGCACGCGTTGCAGGCACGTGAAGGGCCGCGTGCTGGTGGCGCTGGCTGACGGGACCCTGGCCATCTTCCACCGAGGCGAAGGTGAGTGCGGCGGTGGGGGTGTGGGGGTGGCGGGTGGCGACGCAGCTGCCTCCGGCCTCCCTGGGGGCTGCCCTCGGCCCCCGGCCAGGCCGAGCAGGGCTTGCGCTCCCCGCAGACAGCCAGTGGGACCTGAGCAACCACCACCTGATGGGCCTGGGCCACCCGCACCACTCGATCCGCTGCATGGTCGTGGTGCACGACCGCGTGTGGTGCGGCTGCAAGAACAAGGTGCACGTCATCCAGCCCAAGACCATGCAGATCGAGGCAAGCCCGTGGGCGGGGCGGGGGGCGGGGCATGCGGGAGCAGAGCCGGCGCCCCAGAAGGTGGAGCGTGAGCGGGGGAGCCCCTTGGCGTCAGGGGTCCCCACCGTGTCCATGCCCCTGACTGACCCATAGAAGTCCTTTGATGCCCACCCACGGAGGGAGAGCCAGGTACGGCAGCTGGCGTGGGTCGGCGATGGGGTGTGGGTGTCCATCCGCCTGGACTCCACCCTGCGGCTCTACCACGCCCACACCCACCAGCACCTGCAGGACGTGGACATCGAGCCCTATGTCAGCAAGATGCTGGGTGAGGCCCATGGGGCGGGGCCGGTGGAGGGCCGTGCCTGAGGGCGGGGCGTGCCTGCCAGCCCCTGTGCCCCACTGACCCCGCCCCACCCTCAGGCACGGGCAAGCTGGGCTTCTCCTTTGTGCGCATCACTGCCCTGCTCATCGCCGGCAGCCGCCTGTGGGTGGGCACTGGCAATGGTGTCGTCATCTCCATCCCGCTGACCGAGAGTGAGTGCCACCTGCCCCTGCCCCACTCCCCGGGCCTCTGCCCAATGTGCCTTGTCCAAATTGCCACCTCTGTCTCCCCAGCTGTGGTCCTACACCGAGGCCAGCTCCTGGGGCTCCGAGGTAAGGCCACCACTCCCTGGAGGTCCGACGAAAGCTGGCTGGGGCTGGCCTTACCTACCCTGCCATGGGGAGCCCTCCTCCCTTCCATCCCAGCCCCCTGGAGATCAGGTCTTCCACGCGGGTGGCATTTCCTCCATCCACTGTCTGTTTTTAGCCAACAAGACTTCCCCAACATCTGGGGAGGGGGCCCGCCCCGGGGGCGTCATCCACGTGTACGGCGATGACAACAGCGACAAGTCAGCCAGCAGCTTCATCCCTTACTGCTCCATGGCCCAGGCCCAGCTCTGCTTCCACGGGCACCGGGACGCCGTCAAGTTCTTCGTCTCTGTGCCAGGTGGGGGTGTGGCCCCTGCCCGTGCAGGGGCGCAGGCAGCTGTATCGGACGCTCTGGAAGTGATCTAAGTCCTTTGTACCCCTCCCGCAGGGAACGTGCTGGCTACCCTCAACGGCAGTGTGCTGGACAGCCCGTCCGAGGGCCCGGGGCCCACCGCCACTGCCTCAGACCCTGAGGGCCAGAAGCTGAAAAACGTGCTGGTGCTGAGCGGTGGGGAGGGCTACATCGACTTCCGCATTGGTGAGCGGGGCCCAGGGCAGCTGGGGTCCCAGGGATGCGGACAGGAGCTGGGCTCACACAGCTGCACTGTCCTGCCAGGGGACGGAGAAGACGACGAGACAGAGGAGGGCACCGCAGATGTGAGCCAGGTGAAGCCTGCGCTCTCCAAGGCAGAGCGCAGTCACGTCATCGTGTGGCAGGTCTCCTACATCCCTGAGTGAGC
>PVIY010023354.1:0-39454 GCA_004026745.1 Myrmecophaga tridactyla | reverse complement strand
TTCTTTAAGATGACTGCATAATGATATAGCTTTCACAAAGTGACTGTGTGATTGTGAAAACCTTGTTCTAATGCTCCTTCTATCTATGGCATGGACAGATGAGTAAAAAATATGGATTAAAAATAAATAAATAATAGAGGGAACAAATGTTAAAATAAATCCGGTAGAGGGAAATACTAGTGGTCAATGAGAGGGAGGGATAAGGGGTATGGTATGTGTGAGTTTTTTCTTTTTATTTCTTTTTCCAGAATGATGTAAACATTCTGAGAAACGATCTTAGTGATGAATATACAACTATGTGATGATATTGTGAGCCATTGATTGTGTACCATGTATAGAAAGTATGTGTGTGAAGATTTTTCTCAAAAAAAAATAATAAAAAATAAAAGGTCTGAAAGGATAAACACTAGGGAAAAAAAAAAAAAAAAAAAAAAAAAAAGAATGGCCTTGGATAGATCATGTACTACAGATAATGAAGTGCTGGAAGATGCCTTCAAATGAGGTGAAATTGACCCTGATGAAGAACTCTCTTTCCCCCTCTGTTTAAAGGATGGAATGCACTTTCAATTTGAGTAAATTTTGTTACCAACATTATGAAAAAAGAGGAGCTGTGTTACAGAACTGTGTTTCTCCGACCTTAACTGCAATATGTTAAGACTCCCTGGGAATGTTGTACTCTAAGGGAAATTTGACAGTGTCCAGAGACATTCTTAATTGTCCCAACTTGGGAGTGCTACTGACATCAAGTGGATAGAGGTCAGGGATATTTGCTAAACACCCCCCCAATGCATGGAATAGCCCCTCATTAAAAAAAAATTGGTCAAAATGTCAATAGGGCTGAAGCTGAGAAACTGCACTGTAGAAGTACTATTTTATGCATTTCTTGTATCACAATAGTCTTTTGAGTGTGCTCAAAAATAAAACAGCCAAACCTGTGAGAAAAGGATAGCAGCCTGTACCATTTAGTTTGAAGTAGAGAGTGAGCAGTGTTTGAAACTGTCTTCAAATATATGAGACGTTATTTTGCAGAAGATGGTAACCAGCTTTTCTCCTTCACCCCTAAAGACCTGTGCTACCCAGGTGTTCTTTTCCTGCACTCTCCGAGTCAGCCAGGCCAATCACTTCATCATCTTACAACCATGTTTCTCCTATTCTATACCTCATTACCTACCGAGACCGTCCCCAATCCTTGTGATGCATTTTCTTCTCACTGCCAAGTCACATTTTTCCCTTTCCTTAAAAATCTAACTTGATTTGGGATCTGCCTTGAGGAACAAAAAGGCCACCTACTCTAATATAATTGCAGAACCTCAGTGGCCAGCTAAAGACTTAAAGTGGCAGTCATATTTCTGTTCTATAGCTCATACCATAAAGTTCTATTACAACTATTCACTTAGAATTATAGAGCTGAAGTCTGGAAGTGACCTCAGGGATCATAGCCATTTTTATGTGTTGTTCAATGAAGGATGCAGGACTGAGGCATTACCTTGAGATTTTATCACAAACTCCAAAGGAAATATAGGTTTGATTCCAGTGGTATGGTTAAGGCAAAAAATAAATTACAACAAAAAAACTGACTTGAAAATTTCCATCTCCATAAGGTATTTTTTAACTAAAATGAAGTATTACCAGTTCATCTCTACAACTTCCTCCTTCAATGTATTTTTCATTCTACAAATATGTTATCGTTCATCAGTGTACAAGGAATTGTGCTAGATTTTGACAAGGGATAAGAATGATGCATAGGAGAGACCCTGCCCTTAAGGATCTTCCAATTAAGGAAACAAATGTCACACAGATAACTACAGTGTAAAAGTATATGGTAAATATCCTCCTGAAGGATAAAAAAAAAAAAAGAAAGAAAAGAGATTTTAGTAGTATATTGGTTTCCTAGAACTGCCATAACAAATTACCAGTTCGTAGCTTAAAAGAGCACAAGTGTATTCTCTCATAGATCTGGAGACTAGAGTTCTGAAATCAAAGCAGGGCCATGCTTCCTCTGAAGACTCTAGGGAAAAGTCCGTCCATGCCTTCTTCTGAGCTTCTGGTGGCTCCCGGCCATGCTTGGCATTCTTCAGCTTGCATGTAGCTTCATCATTCCAATTTTTGCCTGCATCTTCACATGGCCTGTGTCCTCTGGTGCTTCACTTCTTATAAGGATGTCAGTGACATTGGATTTGGACCTACCCTAGTTCAGTATGTCCTCATTTTAACTTGAATACATCTGCAAAGACCTTATTTTCAAATAGGGTCACATTCACAGGTACCAGGAGTTAGGACTTCAACATATCTTTTGGAAAGACATAATTCAACCCATAGCAAGCAGTTAAATAAAAGATTATTTCTAAGTGGGGGGTATCAAGGAAGTCTTTATAAATAGCTTTATACAAATATCTATTTTGTTTGTTTTCTTTAAGAAAAATCTCTCTAAATTACATACAATCTTGTGCACTTAATAAGCACTTAATATTCTTACCCAATATGCAAGATTATGAATTATAGCAGTCTGGATTTAGATTATATTTATGGAAAATTTTACAGTGGGTAAGGGTTAAGAGACTGGAATTATTAAATCCACTCAGAATCTTATTCTTTAAGACTTGGGAAAGGTAATTTTCAGAATCCTTGTGGCTATATCATGGTTTTAACAAAGGAGAATGAATTAATGCTTTTGAATGTATCTTATGAGACTGTGCTTTTATGAAGAAGTTCTGTTTGGGTAGAATTATTAGTTCTATCTGGAGGAGAATACTTTGGAACATCACAAGTAAACTTCCAAAAACAGTACCAAAGATGGGATTTGGTACCATCCATTTGAGGATATAATTCCAGAATCCCTTTAGGAGATGGTCTCACTTTTAAAGGATTTCCATTAACTGGACTCCAAGAAACTAAAGAGCATTAGCCCTCACTGAATTATCTACTCTGGGCCAGGTTTTAAAGAAACCCTCTAGATACATCTTCTGATTGTAACGTGACCTGTAAGATTATCACTACCAACAACACTATAAGTAGGATTTAGTAAATGAGTAGAGCTCCCACCCACTGTTTGATACAGAGAAGGAAGCAGAGCATATTTCAGGCTAAACCCTTACCAAGTGGGGGCAATGGGCCTGCCTTTCCCTTGGGAAACAGCGAGAGGAAATCTCCCCAAGGCTATAAAGGGTGATACTCCTATTTGAAATGGGAAAATTTTAAGAAGCTGACTAGGAAGCTGTTTACGTTTAACAACTGGCCATGGTTTGTTGTAGGACTCACTTCTGAAAAATTATCTGCAAATGCATTTGTCATATGTGGCAATGAGTTTCTGCCAGCTCTTTCCTGCACATTCTGAAATCTTTAGCTGTGGGAATAGTGTAGACACGAATTTACTATGGCATTTTGCTTGAATGTTTATACTTGCATTATTTAAGCCATTATGTTGATTTTCAGTCAGTAGCAACCATAGGTCTTTCTTGTGGCTCTCATTATTTGAGTTTCATTATTCTTTTTAACAAGAGCACGACTTACAATGGTAACCTCAAGAATGCCTTCCATAATTGAAAACATGATGGAAACTTAACGTTACTCTGTGTAACTGGACTTTGTTTTCCCCTGTTAAAGTTGTTCTAGGCTTCTGCGTAGCATTTAATGTTGATGTGAAAAATTCAATGACTTTCAGCGGTCCAGTGGAGGACATGTTTGGGTATACCGTTCAGCAATATGAAAATGAAGAAGGAAAATGGTAAGCCAGTAAGTTTCGTTGTTGTTGTTTAGTTATTTTAAGAAAATGGAACCTATTATTTGGCTACAGCTTATTTTATGAATGAGACTTTAACAGAATGAATCATTTATGGTAGAAAATGCGGTCTAATCATTTGGTAATGGAGACTGACTTAAAGAAAGAAAAATTCCCTGGCAGTATTCCTTAAAGGAAGTGGTTAGTGATTTTTGTTAAAGTCTGGATTGACCTCGTGAAAGGTCGTTATCCAGAATAGTCATTGTTCAGTAATTGTGTTGATGTGGAAATAGTTCTTTAATTGTTCTCATTTTAGAGCAGCTTGAATGTGCTCAGTTGAATGTAAGGGAGTAGGCTAGAAAATAAGCGAGTATGGCAGTAAGCAAACAGAGCTGACTTTGGGGTGGTGAGGTGGGGAAGGATAACGGAATACCTTAAAAACCAGACAAAGGAGCTTGGACTTATGTAGAGGGTGTTGAGAGGTGATTGGGTGTCATTTTATGAAACTTGGGAAATTGAAAGTAGATTGGATTGGAGAAGTGAATGTCAGAAAGCTGGGAAATCTAAGGCAAGCAAGAACAGCAATCCTGAGTTTAAGGCCTGAGGCCCTAGGCTATATTAGGGGCAGATGGAATGAAAGAAAGGTATAATCCAAAATATATTTTGATGAATCATTAAGTCTTGGTGGAAGCTTGAAAATGGCAAATAAAGGTGAAGGAGGACTCAGAGGTATTCCAGAATTTCTAGACTGGTCATTGGGAAATGGATAGTCATTAACAGAGATGTATGTTGAAAAGAAAAATCCATTTATCTGAAAGTTGAGCCTGGCTTGAGTTCAAGATGCTGTCTAAGTAGTTGGAAACCTCAAATTGGAATACACATTAGAAGTAGAAGTTAATATATTAAGGAATTGGCTGGAAATCAAGGGCAGCATCTAGCACCATGCCGTAAACATAATCTGTACTCAATGATTATGTGTTGGCTGGGCAACTTATTCTAGTTTAAGATCCTATTACTACTGATGATGAAACTGACACATAAAAAATAAACTTGAATATGATTGTCCTGGGGAGATACAACTACTTAGTGCCAGTGATGAAAGTAGAATTCAAGCCTTTCCACACTCTGTCTAGTGCTTTTTCCTTTATTACAGCTATATTAAAAAATAAATATTGATAACTTTCTTTATGGTAAGTACTAGACTTTATATATGAGTATGTGTATGAGATTTTGTGAACACTTGAATGTATATAGGTATCAGACTGTCTAATTTCATTTTACATTCTATATTTGCAATGATTTTAATGAAAAGTCGGGACCACCAAAAAGATGTGGCCAACTGAATTGAAAATAAACTACAAAAACCTAAATTCCCAAACCTTTAAGGACGGCACAGTAGCAGCATATTGTTTTAAAGAGATCCAGGCACTAGTAATTCAAAATAATTTGTAAGAACATGTTTGGATATTCAGTGATTGTTTATGAAATCGGATAGAATACAGACTCACCTTAAGGAATGAACTACAGAATAATTGACATATTACACAGAACATTTTGTTATTGAGCTTTTTCCAGAGGTGGGCACCTTCATAAATCCTATTCACTGCCCATGTTTTAGAACTTCATCAACATCAGATTTAAAAAAGAAACTGAATGGATCCATCTCTGTTGCTACGATATGCTTAACGAAGGGACACTTGCTGACCCACTACCCAAGTGCAGTGTGTGTATTTGAAAAGGATTGCTTTGATACTTTTTGAAAGAATTAAAAATTTATACAGAAAAGGTAGTTTTATGTCTCCCTTAGTTTTGGGAAGTTTAAACTGTGAAGTGTAATTTAATTTATATCTCTGGCTCAAAAAAATCACATGTTTTCTCAGTAGCAGAACACATTATTCTTCTGATTAAGATCAGCTGTTGTTCATTATGGTTAGCATGCGCTGGAGCAATCAAGTAATAGCAATGTGGTTCAAAAGGATTCAGAAAGAGCATAATTGGTTTAATAATTTTCCTTAGAAGAGAATAAACTTAAACGTACTCAGTATTGCACAAGCCTCCTGGCTTTAGTGGTAATCACCAAAATTGCAAGGTCTCAGCCAAATGGGAAAATGTGAGGTATTGGTGTGGGGACCTTCCACTCTCTGTAGTTCCTTTGCTTCATTCCTTCCAGCATGTTCACCTACCGTTTTGGTCAATGTTCAAACAACCTTTCGTGGGGGCTTATAGCATGGATTGCTTATAGCAGGACTACCTTTTCTAGATAGAGCTCCATGATGCAGATACTTTCCCAGTCAATCCCCAACCCAATACATATCGAAATGTGTCGGCCTCATGTCTTTTCTCTAGAGGACCCCATTTTTTTGCCAGGTAATATTACTAGCTTGCTTATGTCATTCATGGTCTTTCACTTAAGTCATATTTCCAATAAAATGAGACCCAAATGTATTAACCCACCGTACAGAATAAACCATGATTGGGCCCAAGCCTAACCTTCTAGATGATTCTTCTACTGCTTTTCTCCAGCATATCTATACTCCAGCTCACTTCAAGCTCTCCTACCTCACTTCTACTCTTTTTCTTCTCTTCTCTCTGGAAATGTTACTCAATGTATTGCCCCCTCCTTTATGAATCCCTACTAGATGCCTCCCCTATTTGGAATTAATTTTGGTATCAGCTGAGTCCCTACGCTCTAAGATTGCATTTTCATTAGAATTCATATTGTCGGGTGGCTGCCATGGCTCAGCAGGCAGAGCTCCGACCTGCCGTGCTGGAGGTCTAGAGTTCGATCCCTGGTGCCTCCTGCCCATATGCAAATTAAAAAAAAAAAAGAATTCATATTGTCTGCCATGTATTAGAGTCATTTTACAAACATTTATTGAGAGCCTATTGTGTGTTAACCATTGATCTGGGACCAGGGATACAAAGAGTGAATGAAAGAGATATAAACCCTATCATGGATCTTACTTTCCAGTTGCTCAACAATCATGAGTTCCACACATTTTCAAGTCTAGATGTGGTTGGGTCTGCCTTTCTTACTCTAATGCAAGTTTCTTGAGTGAGCAATATGTCTTATTCATTAGTGTACTTGACTAAAGTTTATGGTACAATGACTATTAAAGTCTCTCAATAAGGAAATTTTGGAGTAATGTCGAGAGCAGTGGCTAGACAGGGAAAGCAAGTTGAGGACATCTTTGTGAAAGGAAGAACCTTGTGAGACCCACCAGACAACAATCCCTTGCAGCCATGGCCTCTGCCTACGTTTAAATCATCCCTGTCCACTGTGTCACATCCTCTTAGAGACTGATAGTTTATTTGTAAGATGTTAAAGAGTCTCTGATATTAAAAAAACTGGAAAAGAGGCAAGTAATTTATGTTACCCATGCTCCCAAATATACCTCAAATGTTCATAACATAGTAAATCTGTCTTTCACCCATGTGTTGTTTTTACAAAAGGACCAAGTTTTCAATCTATGCAACTCCATGGGAATTCATTTTCTGCAAGGAAAAGACATGCAGACAAAATCTATTGAATGACAGAGTTCTGTTCTCCTGAGTGGCTGTTCTGGCCTCACAACCATATGTGCATTTTAAACAAAACCTATTCAAGCTTGGGTGGAAAAGGCTCTTTAAAGGTTATATCAAATTTTCTCTTATGCATTTTAATATAATATTTATTTTACATAAATGGTCTATGTGGTAAACATCAAGAAAGAGTTAAGCAAAAAGAGTGTTCAAGAAATAATGTAACTATGAGACACCATGTTTCAGGAAACTCTCTTTTATAGAGGCACAAAAAGATAAACATAAAACAGAGAAGTCACAACCAGCTAACCTTCAAATAAATGTAATATTGGTCATAATGGCAAGAATGACTATTATAAATAGCAAAAATTTCACCGTTTACTAAATTTTATTTGGATTGAAGCTTTTTTCATGGAGGAAAGATGTTTCTCTCACTTTGGTAATCTTTGAGTCTCTCAGGTCTCTCTGTAGGGATCAGTAATGAGAGTCAAGACATTCTTTAATCTTCTTCCTCGGCACACAAATCGTTGCAAAGACACCCCATAAACCACCAAGTCAGATAGAAATAAAATGTAGTGAGTTATTGTCAACTGACACTAACTTTTGAACTAACAATACCCCTGGTTCATAAAGCAATGTGTCTGGAGTCTGCACATTGATGCTGTGGGTTTGGACGGATGTCATTGTTATCGTCTTTATTTTCTAGACAGGAAACTAGAACTCAGAGAGTGAATTGCCAGAAGTTTAATATAGCAACTATGTGACAGGTCTTGGAACATCAGCCTTCTGACTGCTCAGCCAATTTTCTCCCTCTAACACCAAAGAATCTCTGGAAGTTTAACCTGTGGAAATTGACTCTTGTGTCACCCAAAGGCATGTATGGCATTTCGCTTAAGAAAATATCCAGCTTTAAAAATAGAAAAAGACCTCACAGTTCTTATCTCTTGACTGGTCACATGAGTCTAAAATCCCCAGGCCTTATTCACATTCCTAAAGTAGTTGAAAGTCTTTATATAAGTCATTCAATAAATACTTACTGAGTGTCTATTATGTTTCTGACATGTTCTGTGCAGTAGGGAATACACAGGCGAACAAAATCGACCAAAATTCCTGCCACTGTGGAGCTTATATTCTATTGGAGAGAAACAGAAAAGAAAGAATAAACCCAATACAGGTAGATTATATCATGCATCACAGTGTGTGAATGTGGAGAAAAGCAGAGCAAGATAATTGGGTTTGGGAATGCTGGAGTTTCCTGAAATTCCATAAACCCTATGCTAACATGCCTCTAGAATCATGTCTTTTTATGCAGTCTGGGAAAAGTGAAGCTTATTCAGGATACAAGTGATTAGATATATATACTCACACTTCCACTTTTGAAGTGGAGAAAATGTTGAAATCAAGGCATCACCAAGGTGATGCTTTCTTCCTGAAGACTGGCTGCCAGGGATCCTTGACTCCTCTGCCATATGGCAAGGCACATGATGACATCTGCTGGTCTCTCCCTTCTCTTTCAGGTTTCACTGCTTTCATCTTCTTTCTTTCATGGCTTTCTTTCTCTGTCTGAATTTCACCTCTTATAAGGGACTCCAATAAGCAGATTAAGACCCATCCTTATTGAAGTGGGTCACATTTTAAATGAAGTAGCCTCAACAAAAGATCCTATTTAGAATGGGTCCACACCCACAGGAATGGATTAAATTTAAAACATGTTTTTCTGGGGTACATACAGCTTCAAACCACCACACTCCACCCTCTGGACCCTGAAAAGATATGTCCTTTTTACATGCAAAATACATTCATTCCATCACAATATCCCAAAGGCCTTAAGCCATGTCAATAGCAATACTGAATATATTTAATCTCATTAAAATCAGCTATAGCTATGTTCTGTCCTGGGGCACAATTCCCCTCCTTATGTAGACCCGTGAAACCTAGAGAACAAGTTATCTGCTTCCAATATACAAAAGAAAGACATGCCTAGGATAAAGATTTCCATTCCCAATGGAAGAAATTGGAAGGAAAATAGGGGTCGTGGGTCCTAAACAATAGTGACACACACACTTCAGGACATACTACATTAGATTTCTAGATCTGAAAGTCATCTGTGGAATAATGTTTTGTCCTCTCAGCCTGATGGAGCAGCTAGCCCCACCCCTTCCAAGTACTTGTCCAGCAGCCATGCTTTCCCCAAAACCTAAAGTGAAGGTTACAGCCTCTTCAAGCATCAGGGTGGTGTCCAGATTCTCTACAGTCACCCAGACATCTGAAAAAACTGGGGTGGTAGCTTTCTTCCTGAACAATGGGGTAGAAGGACCCCCTTTCCAAGCGCCAGGCATACTCACCCTTTCCACACACATAGGCATGTCTGCTCTCTTGGCCTGAGAAGATGTCTTTGGTCCAGACTTCAGTTTCCATGTGATTTTTTTCCATGAAGATTTTTCTTTCAATCTGTCCCTTTTTTGTCCCTTTCAGTCCATGCTAGCAGTGGTTCTGTACATACAGATCTTGAAAAAAAAAAAAAACCTTTTCAGTTTTGCATGCAGTACATAGGAATCCAACCCATAAGACGGTAGGACTTTCTGCAGATCCTTCCTGGATAATTGCCCCTCCAATCCTGTCTTATACTGAAATGTGTGACTGGATCCATGTTCAGTTAAACCATTACAGAGGCCACTATTCTCTGGGAACTCATTTTCCAGAAACTCAGAATTTTCCAAATCATCAATTTCTGGTTTCAGGAGTTCAGTTCTCAGCTTATCCCTTTTCTCTCATGTTTAATTATAAGCTTCAAGAAAAAACCAGGGCACACTTTCCACATTTAGCTTGGAAATCTCCTCAGTTAAATATCCAAGCTCATCCCTTTCAAACTCTGCTTCTGTCTGATATCAGAAGAAATCAATTTTGCCAAGTTATCTGCCACTTTAAAACAAGGATCATTATTCTTCCAGCTACCTGTAACACATTCATCTTTTTTATCTAAGTCCTCATTGGAAGTACCTTTAGTATCCATATATCTACTAACAGTCTCTTCAAAGCAATCTAAGCTTTTTCTATCAAGTACCTCATAATTTTTCCAGCCTCTACCCATTGACCGATTTCAATACTGTTTCCACATTTTTGGGATTTGCAATGGCAGCGCACCACTGTCCTGGTACTAAAGCTGAACTAGTCGGGTTCTCAAGGGAAACAAAAACCAATAGCAGAGATCTGTAAATCTAATTAGATTTGTATAAGAATTGTCTCATGCTATTGTAGGGATACACATATCCAAATTCCATAGGGCAGGCTGCAAGTTGGGAACTCCAATGAAGGTTTTCCGTGAATTCCTCAAGAAACTAGCTGAGTGATGTAGAGATGGAAATTCTCTGTTCTGACAATTGGAATCATCACTTCTCCTTTTAAAGCCTGCAATTGATTGGAGGAGATTTCTCTCATTGTTGAAAGCAGTCTTCTCAGGTAATTGTGGTTGTAATTAGCCATAGATGCAATCAATTTACTGATGATTTAAGTCCGTGAAATATCCTCAAGTAACAATCTGTTCAGTGCTTGCTGGACCAAACAACTGGACACCAAAACCCAGACAAATGAACTTAACCATCACAGTGGACTATAAGAACTTTGTGATTTGGACCCTGTTTAGCTCAGCAGCCTCAACTGTTACTCTTGCTGTCCTCAGCTACTTGCACTCATCAAAGAAGTAATGTGCTTTCTTATCTCTAGCACTTTGCTGTCGTTGCACCATGTTCAGATCTGTTCAGTATTGCAATAGTGTATTTATTGATTCTTTCTCTTTCTTTCTCTCTTTCTCTCTCTCTCTCTCTCTCTCTCTCTCTCTCTCTCTCTCTCTCTCTCTCTCTCTCTCTCTCTCTCTCTCTCTCTCTCTCTCTCTCTCTCTCTCTCTCTCCCCCTCCCTCTTTCTCTTTCTCTCTCTTTCTCTTTCCTTCTTTCCTTTCTCCCCCCACTAAGTTTTAAGCAACCTTAAATTCATGTTTTATCCATTTTCATATCCCCAGAGTCTGGAATAAATGCTGAGCATATAGACTATCCTAATAAACAACTTAGATACTTTCTGTACAGGAGACTCATTACTTTTTTCTAACCTTTTTGTTTTATTCTGTAAAATGAATTTAATCAATTGCATTATAAAAGCTTAAAAATATTGAAAAACTCACCATAAATCCTAAATATAATTTGTTATGGTTTTGGTATATTCTCTTTTAATCTTTGTTTTACATAGATGCAATTGTTTCTTCATCTGAAAAAAAGGGGTTAATAATTGAAAGAACTCATAGATAGCATTTACTATGAGTCAAATATTGTTCTTAAGCATTTTAGATACATTAATGCATTTTCATGACAATCCTGTGGGACAGGACCCCTTACCTTCATTTTACAGATGAGGAAACTAAAAACACAGAGAGGGAAATTTCTGATCCTAAACCTATATATAGCCAAGTAATTGTCTAAGTCAGGATTTTAATTCTGGAAGGTCTGGCTCCCACATTCAGGCTGTATTTCACAGAGAGGATTAAATGACTTAATACATGGAAAGCACTTAGAACACTATAGCACATAGTAAGAAATTTATAAGCATCAGTTTTTGTCATTGCTATTACAATGAGTACATTGAATATAATTTGATATATTTGTTTCTACTTTATATTAGGTTATAAATAATTTTTCATCTTACTACATAATTCATTATATTCTACAGAATGGCCATGCTATAATTAATTAGCTCCTACTTTTGATCATATTACTTTGAATCCTTCATTAATATGTAACAATATGAACATTATCTTTATGCCTGAAACTGGAAATTGCTGTAAATAGATGCTCTGCTCAAGAAAGTTGATACCCCTCTTTGTTCTGCATTGGTCAGGCTTTTCCCTTATTTTTAGGTTGTTTTTTGAGAATATATTCCCAGAAATAATAATAGTGAATTAAAGGGTATGAACATTTTTTTGGTTCTTTATGCATATCAGAAAATACTTTGCAAAGGCATTATATCATAGCTGTGTTTTAGGGAGTTTGATAATGCAGGGTTAACAATAGTTAGAAAGTTTTTCTTTTCCCAAAGACCTAGTCAAAGTAAGTCCTAGCCCTTTTCAACAGAACAGATTTTAAGATGTTTAAATTAAAAAAAAATAAAATGGTAGGCCCTATCCCTCTGCATCCTTATGCAACCTCTTAACTCTCCTTCAGTCACCTTTACTGGGTGCTAAGCATCTCCAACTTTCCCTCAAATGTCTCTTATCTGAAAAAATTACCAGCTTTTAACCGTTCTGAGTTATAGCCTCCTAAACACATTCCATTTCACCTTTTGTCCCTTTTAATTTGGAGATTCCAGACATAACCTGACCAATGCAGAACAAAGAGGAGTTATCAACTTCCTTAATCAGGGCATCTATTTCCAGCAATGCAACCTAAGGTCACATTGACATTTTTGGCATGAATGTACACTGTTGGCTCCTGTTGACCTTCTGTCAACTAAATCCCCTGTGTCTTCTTTGATATGAACGCTTATTAAATCTGGTTTCCCACATCCTGTACTGATGTAGCTAATATTATGCAGTTAATTCAAATTGTTTACATAGGTTCTGATTAAATTTTAACTAGTTTACTATCCCATAATGTTGAGATACTTCTGAATTCTCAAACATGGATATTGATCTACTTAATGAGTAGCTGTATGCTTTCTGTATCTTTGCTCAAGTCGTTAATAAAGATATAGACTAACATGTGAAGGGTCTAATGCTACATCATTAGAGTCCTTCTTTGGTTATGATCAATCAGCATATTTAGATACAGCTGTTCAGCCAATAATAAATCAATAGCTATAGGTCTACCCAAGTACCTTAAAACTCAATCACCTTCTTTCATCTCATTCCTGAAGGTATCATGGGAGACTGTTAAATTGCTTGCTGGGACTAAAGCGAAGCATGCTAATATAATTTCTATTAATTATCACTACAGTGATTTTATAATTCGATTAAAAAAGACAAATGATTAACCTAAATCTCCAAAATTTCCTTATTTTCTAGCTGCTTACAAACTAGCATATATTAATATTGAATCTTATGTTGGTCAAATGTTTATATTACTTATCTTCTTTATGAAACTATCATATGGGAAAAATTCATTTGTACTTTCCTTGTGTTAGCTAACATGGCAGCAGAACTGATCAATAAAAAGTGATTATTTTCAGCCCCCAAATTAAAATATTATAAGGTAATAAAGCATAATATAAATAGGTGAGGTCTGTCACCTATCCATTTTTTTAAAATTTTTTATTGTGAAATATATCATATATACAAAAAAGCAATAAGTTTCAAAGCACATTTTTTTCAAAGTACATTTTAACAGATTACAAAGTTTGGTATCGGTTGTAGTTCCACAATTTCAGGTTTAAATTTTTTTTTATTTTTTTATTCAAATCAATCTGCAGTTTGAAGAAGGTGCTTTTTTAATTTAGATGACTTTAAATTAGTAAGAGAAGATGATTGATTATGTCTATGGAAACTACTTTTATTTGTCTTATAACTAGTCATAAAATAACTAAAATAAAATATTTCTCATTGTTCAAAATGTTAATTGAGTTATTTACCTTTCAGGGTGCTTATTGGTTCTCCTTTAGTTGGCCAACCCAAGAATAGAACTGGAGATGTCTATAAGTGTCCAGTTGGGAGAAGTGAATCATTACCTTGCGTAAAATTGGATTTACCAGGTATGTAAAGTCAAAAAGTAAAGTCTGATCTTAAATCATGACCACTGAAAACATATTTCAAGCAACTCAGGAAAACATTAGAAGTTATCTATAAACAATCTTTAGTTCATGTAATTCAAATTCACATAGAATAACATTTTGGTTCCTTCTGCTTTTAACTTGCTTTAGAAATTCATCACAGGGCACTCATATATTTAGAAAATCTTACCGGTTTTAAAACATTTAATTCCCTCCATTGTTCAAGATCCTTTGGAAACCAGTGTTAATATCACTTATTTCCCCAAATAATCTTACTCATCACATCCCTTCCACAAAATTTAAATTAATTAGTGTTTGCATTTTAAAATAAAATAGCACAAGGCATTGCAATAAATAAATTCAGTTTTTAAAAGATAATAGCACAAGATAAATTTACATTGAAATAGATATATTTGATAGAAACATTATGCAGCTGGAAGATGACAAGGAATTAGAACCCTATCAATGTCCTATAAAATATTTAACACCATGGAAATTATTCATAGCCCCATAAATTTATTTCAAATATTCTATTTTTCAGTTCTGTAATTGCTTTTTCATAGCTTCAGTTTCTTGTCTGAGATTTCCATTTGTTCATTATGAATATATTTTATTTATATTCATGAGTATATTTGTAACACCTGCTTTAATATTTTCCTTGATAATTCCAAAATCTAGAATATCTGAAAATTACTTTCCATTTATGTATTAACCTTTCTCTGGAAGTTGGGTTACATATTCCTTTTTCTATGTATGTCTAGTAATTTTTGGTTGTATTCTGGATCATGCTTTTGGATTTTAAGCATGGAGATTCTAGATTCAAGTATACTCCTTTGAATTTAGTTTCTTGTTTGAACAGGCAGTTTACTTGGCTAAACTCTATTTCCAAATTGTCTTTTTTGTGGTGGGAAGCAATTGAAATCTCTGTTTAGTTCTTCCAATTTTGGCTGAATGGTAAGAAGTCTTCCCTGCAAATGCACAGCTCAGGTCACCCAGATATTTGGACAGAGTATATATGCACGTATTAGAACTCTACTTTTGTGGCTCTCCTTTCCAGGATATCCCCCCTTCACCTTGCAGCTGCTGTCATTGCCTCAATGTCTATTCTGTGTCTCTTCAAGTCAGTAAGACTGTGAGTTCCATTTGAGTCTTAGCTTCCCTCAGAGGTAAAAAAAAAAAAAAAAACACAAAAAAACAGGAAATTCACCTAGTGCCAATCTCATCTTCCAAGTATAGGCTCCCTTCTAGTGTCCGCCTGTTTGAGTTGCTTTCGATACTATAGTTATTATTTGCAAAGGGGTTGGTCTTACAGAACTCCCCCTACTGGAAACTGGAATAGAGTTTTAAAACTAGACTGGAGATTTTGGCTGCATCAAGGACAGTAGAGAAGTTTCTGCTGTAGTATCTAGTAGTCCTAGGGATGCTAATCTTGGGCCAGCCCTAATATAAGAGACTCTTATCCAGATTATTCAAGACCAGTCTAGGTATTCGTCCAGCTCCAGGGGCTTTCAAAGCAAACCATACGAAATCTTGGGCAAAGACCAATGTTCAGATTAGCAAGTCAAGCTGACAATGCAGGGATCTCTGCTTCCATTCCCCCCTTTAAATCTATATAGCGTCTTAAAATAAGAACAATTTCTAAGGATGAACAGAATGAGAAATTATTCTTGAATTTGAGTTGTGCCATTTCCAAATAATTCAACACTGTTAAGCAGGATTTGGAAGCTTTTCCTTTTTCAAAAAAAAAAATTATGTGAATAAGTGGAACTCCTTGCCAGTTTTGTGAGGTTGGCATGCTTCAAGGTCCCAACATTCCTATTTGAAATGTCAAGTATATTGCCTTCATTATATTTATTTTATCCAAACTTCTTGGCCACTGTTCCACTCTTGCTCCAGTTGTCTTTTTAACTCTTATGATGTTCCTATGCTGTTGGAAGTTAATGATCAAAAACTCTGTGTTTGAGTTTTCTTTTCTGGTCTTCTACCCATTTTCTCTTTTCTTGTTAGAAATCATGTTTCACCCTTGGTCATTTATAACAAAGTATGTAAGGCTACGTTATAATTACAGAATTGTGAGACTGACTTTTTTTAATTAGCAAAAACGTGTGAAAAGCAATCACACATTCTCCTTGCTTTGCTAGTTCTACATTCTTTTATAGTTCAGCAAAACTATTTGAGACAGTGATCCAGACAAAGTTTCTGGGACATAAGCCAGCTTTTAGCCTTAGTGTGTTCGTTATATTCCTTAATACTTTGAAGGATATTTGGTTGAACCAAAAGAAAAATGTGCTGTGATATGGACAAAGCAAATAGAATGTTTAATGAGAAGATGCTTAATTTCATTTTCTTTTCCACCTTCGTAAGTGTTGGTTGGTTTTATTTTTAGTTAATACATCAATTCCCAATGTCAGAGAAGAAAAAGAGAACATGACGTTTGGATCAACATTAGTCACCAACCCAAATGGAGGATTTCTGGTAAGGGAGGAAAGAGTAATAATATTTAACCGACAGCAGTAATGCTGTCATTATCATGTTTGTTACATAGATTTTAATTCTAATTTTTTTTTATTTTTTACTTTTTAAAAAAGGCATGTGGACCCTTATATGCTTATAGATGTGGACATTTGCATTACACAACTGGAATCTGTTCTGATGTCAGTCCTACATTTCAAGTCATGAACTCCATTGCCCCTGTAAAAGGTACCGATTTCACGCAGTTTTCTTGCATATTTGAAAAGCAGTAAGCAATGAATGAGACATATGTATACACAGAAGCATACCAAAAGCCTGACATATTTTCTTAGCTACCAGCGTTACCAATTTAGGTAAATGTTTGCTTTGCCAATATATAACTAAACTTCAGTGCTATTTTGGGAACTTATATTAGTGCAAATAAGCTTTAAAGAGTCATGTCTAAACATCATAGCTAAAGCTGTCACATTGCTTTTATTTAGAGGATGAGTCTTTTTGAGGAAAATAACCTCATTTGAAAAAAGAGCACAGAACTAGAACTCTTATATAAAACACATGTTGATAAAATTTCCAAAAAGACCAGCTTTTATGAAACATTAGTGAAAATTAAGTAGAGGTAGATTTTACTTGCTATGAATCCCAAACCAGTTGTTATTGAACACACCCACTTTGAGTTTTCCTAAAGCTATTTTTTTCTGATAATTTAAGTAATGTGTCCTCTTTGTAGAGCCATCAGTTCATCTTTTAAAATGAGCTTCTTTCAGCTATGAAAACACTTCCTACACCTCTAAACAGATAGACTCCAAAGTTGCACAAGTGTTTCCTGTCATTGCAGAATGCAGCACTCAACTGGACATAGTAATAGTGCTTGATGGATCCAACAGTATTTACCCCTGGGAAAGCGTTACAGCTTTTTTAAATGACCTTATTGAAAAAATGGATATTGGTCCTAAACAGACACAGGTATGTGATTCTGCATTTTTGAGTCCTGCTGTTTTTAATTAGTTAGTTAGTTAATTAAGTCTGTTGTTTTCAATAAAACAAAGTGTACTGAAAATAAATTAGTCCAGAAAACTAAAATTCAGGGTGAAGCTTATATTTCATATTCCTGTTTTCATTTCTGATGAAAGTGACATACTGGCAGAAAGTGTTGTTTTTTAAACAGAAAATACTCTGAAAGCTACCGTTTTCAATGCTTATGGAAAATATCCCCACTACATCTCTTTAAATCTTCCTTGTAAAATAAGTGCAGTCCCCTTTGGTAGTATCAGAGCAGGGTTTCAGAATCTGCAGAAACTAGTCTGCATCCCAAAGTACCCATCATTTGTATTATAATTTCCTTTCTCATATGATATAAATGAATTAGTAATTGACCACAGGGTATTGCTTAAAGTCTGTTTTCCCTTATTTTTAGTGTATTTCCTTAAGTCACGAGCAAATGCTCCAAGCTTTAGCTGCAGCAAGCAGAATAATTTTTTGTTTAAATATTGTTTTTTAGCCCATGAATATCTGTTTCTAATCGCATCCTCTTTATTGCCCCTACATGAAGTAGGACATCTCACACACATGGCTCTTCCACTTTAGACATCAAGTTTGTGTTTAATGTTTATTAAACCTCTCTGGCCATATGGTTTAAAATATAGAGATGATACAATGGATAACAGACAAAATGTCAAAGTGAGGTCAGTGCCTTGAAGGCAGGAACTGGCAGTAGAATCAGAGTTTAATGATTGTTGCATGGTTTGGGGACTGGGAGAGATTATAGGGGACTTTGGGACTACATATTCATTCCACATTTCTTTACCTTCTAGAGCTCTACCATTAGAGAAATTTCAGAGTCACTGAATAAAGATCTCACAGCATCAGTGTTTGTCACTGACCTCTTAAAACTGGGATAGATAGAAATATTATTTATATATTGCACCTTATATGTATATATTTATATATTGTACATGTATATATCATTTTCCTAAAAGTATGAAGTATGGTAGTTGGAGATAGCTAGTGCAAATTAGAAATGTAATTTCAAAATGAAATGTCATATTGCTATGCCACAAGACTGAATTGGTATCTTTAGAGTGCTAGGTGAGGGATGGATTGTGTAATTCCTACTGTACAATAGATAACTTTTTAAAATCACTATAAAGTTATTAAAGGGAAATGAGCTTTTATACATTACAAAATGTAAATTCTCCCATATGCGAGTTTCTCATCTGCAGTTGATCTTCCTAAGGGAATTACTAGAAGTGCAGAGGGCATGTTTGATCTCTTTTTGCTTCAGTGGTAAGACTCTTGTGTAAGGGTTCCTGCATCCCAAAAGACCATCCTAGATTTTTTTATTTGCTGTTCCCCTGGCACGACTCTTTGTCCCTTTTGAAGACCTCTCATCCTTCTAATTTTCTTCCCCTTCCTCTCTCCTTCTCACTTTGGTCAATTAAGATTTCATAGAACCATAAAATTAAAGGTAGAAGGGACCATAGAAGTCACTTAGCCCTCATCCTCAATTTATAGGTGGTACAAGAGGCTAAGCTACTTGTTCAAGGTCACCTTGCTTTTTGATAGCAGATTAGAGCTCACGGCTCTCCACTTGCAGTTCTTTCCTTTTTGAGGGCTCCCATGTGACATTTCTGAAGAGTAGGTCTCTAGTTGTTTCTGTATCCTCATTGTTGTCCTGGTCCTTCCGAGGTCAGCCCTTCATCCCAAACCACACCAAGCCTCCTGGTGCTCTGCTACCTGCACTGATGCGTCTGAATTCAGATTACTTTATCACACTCCTTCCTCTCATCAATTTTTCCCATGATGTGCTCGCTTCCCTACTACATGTTTTGGCCATCCCGTTTAACCTTCTTATCCAGTCCTTCCATTCCCAAGCTGATAATTTTCCTGAGATATTTTTAAATTTCTATACTTTATAGTCACCTGGATCTTTAATGTTACTTTTAAATTCATACACATCTCTTTTACTTTTAAATTTTAGTTTATTTTTAGCTAGTTGTGGTAAACAGCATAGCTGTGATATGGCTGAATTTCAAGAAGGAAATCTACAAGGCTATTTAGGAATAATAATATATTGCTTCAGTGGGGGTCTGTGCTAGGGACTCAGCTTTGTAAGGAAATAGATGACAATCAATGGCTTATTCTGCTGCAATTTTGATATTTTTTTACTGTTGCATCTATAATTAATTTCACATTTCTACAATTTAGGGTCCTAAAAGAGTTGCTATTCTGCTTGCCCACCAGAGGAATTCCAGCCTGTCAGGGCTGGCTGCATGGAGTTGCATGCATTTTTTGGAGTTAACAATGACTCTATTCAAAGGACTGAGGACCAGTCCACAGTTTGCAGATGCTACCAGTGAATGGGTGAGGGAAATGAACTTACCCTGAGTCCAGAGTTGGAGCACATTCACTCAGTTCAAAGACCCTATTCCACAGAGAGGAACAATTCTAAATGCACCACTGTGACTAGTTCATTTATCCTAGCTTCTGAGTTCACGCATGGAACCTGCTACCTGAAGAGAGGGGAGCAGTTTCCATTTCTGAAATTTAATGTCATATTTTGCTTGTAACCTTCATTTTGGAGCTTAACTATACTCACTCCTTCATTTATTCAGATGTGTTTGCTGAGAGTTTACTATGTACCAGATACTGTGCTAGGGGCTTAGAACAAGAGTGGAAAATAAGACAGATAAGTTCAAATGCAGTGAGTCTCCAAGTTCTGCCTATGGAATCTCTGTTTCTGAATTCCTGAGGTGCTGGGACTGTACCCCAGACTTTTGGAATCAGAATCTTTGAGGGAGGTGCATAGAGTTTGCATGTTAAGTAAAGCATCCCACATGCTCTTAGACAGATTCAAATTTGAGAAACACTGGACTCATGCAGTATAATTATATTGGTGTGGGTGTGACTTCCTATAGATTATGGGCACCGCAGGAGTGAAATTTTTTTTATATCATCTTTTTTTTTCCTTCTCAGTGCCCACCCAGTTCTTCTCTTTAACACAGCAGGACCTCCTCAGTCGCTTGTTGAATAAATGTGCATGTAGTTTTTAATGCACTTTTTTCTGATGAGTGGACATTTAATGAGACTTTTCTGTAACTGACCTTTAACATACTTAAACTATTTTCTATTTTGGCTTAAGTTGTATCAATGTCTAGTGTCATGAGAAATTTTCTGGAAGAGATTGAAAGGACATATTTGCTAAGTTACTGCTTTCATTAAACTGTATTTAAAAGAGTTTCAGTTATAATACATTTAAAATCTCTTTAAAGTTTTACCTTTATCAGTGACTTAGAAAAGAAATCCATTCATAAAAGATTTGGAAATATACTTCTTCTCCAAAGAAATGTGTACTGAAAAATATGCTGTCTTTCATGAGTTTCTTGTAGCAGTTCTTTTGAAAAAAATAGACAAATTTTTGTTTTATCAACCATTTTTTTCTCATTGTTTGCCAACTTAAGTTTTGTTGTTTTTTTTTTTTAATTAAAGCATCCAGTTTTGCCCTAGGATTGGTAGAATTAGCTTCTGGAATTTTTCTTCTGCCGCACTATCCTTCCTTTATAAAAATAAATATCTAATCCCTATATATGAAAATAAATTTACAGAGGGACTACCAAAAGAACTTGCAATGATAGAAAGCTGAGAGCTGCGTAGAGAACCCTTAGACTTCGTACCCACACCGTGTATAAAACCATTAAGAACGGAATTGATAGGCGTTTATGAAGAGGATTTCTCTATAGAAAGAGTCTAGTGAGACAGCTCTCCATGATATAACACAACCCACAGGTCACCAGTGTCTGACTCCTTGAAAAACCTAAAGGACAAAGTACCAGCTGGTCTAGCTACTGACAGGCAAGGCAAAGAAGAGGTAGCTGCACTGGGATCGACCTATACTCCCAGAATTTGTCAGAACAGAGAATGTGTGTGTTTCCCATGGATTAACATGGGTCACGCAAAGGCATGAGTCAGCATGGGGTTGTATTAGGTCTTACACAGAGTCTCCTGGACGTGATTAGACGCCTCAGCAGAGGAAAGGAAAAGCTATAGGGACTACAGCAGTGTTCACCCAGGTGAGATGTCTCAGTAAAGAGAGATCTTCAAAGGACTCACTTGAAGGTGGAGGGTCCCACTTAATACTAGCTTGATATCAAGCTTGACACCAACTTGATACTTCAAAGGACCCACTTGATACCAGCTCCTAATCACTTGTTGGGAGCTGGTATCGAGTACCCTATCTTAGGATAGAACCGGTCAAGTAAGAAAGTCCCTACCTCTCATTTACCTTTCCTACAACTGTCCCTAGAGAGGTCGGAAATTATAGTTAGCAATCTAAGGGGAAGCAAGTAGGAAATAAATGAAAAGCCAGCCATAGCCCTTTCTCAACCACGGACTTCTCACCTGTTGTTGGCCCTCAGTAGGGGAAGAGAGAAGATTGAACTATGAATTAACTTTGTTTTTATAGGTTTTGTTCTAATTTAGTTTGAACCATATGAAATTGTTGCTATGTGATAATTTATTGAACTACAATTACTGCAGTTTTCATATAGTTCACACCAAATTAAAATATAGGATCTTTATTAAGGGAATGCTTTAAAACGAAGAATTATCAGGAAACCCTGCCATCCAGGGACAAGGTAAGATCTCCGCTCTAAATAAAATTTAAAGGTATAAAGGGTGAGCCACAGAAAAAAAGAGTTGCATTCTGTTTAAACCTCCTGAGTTCTTGTTTGCTATAGTGATGTAATTTACACATGGTGCAGTATGTAAAGTTTGAATATCATGCTCTATTCCTGCTAATCATAGATTTCTTATTTGCTAATTTCAAGCAATGAAAAGCACCCTCAAAGATATGAAACATTCCTGGCAGTAATTTTTAACTCCAAAAAAAAGGAAAGAAGGAAGAAAGGAAGGGAGAGAGGGAAGAAGGAAGAAGAGAAGGTAGAAAGGAAAGAGGGAACTAATGAAAGAATGAAGGAAGGAAAACAAACAAAAATAGCATGTATTAATATTTCCATATGACAATTAGTACACATTAAGGGACAGTAATGCAATGTGATTGATGGAAACATCCATTCTAAATAGTTACTCAAAATTTCTTCCATGTTTCTGTGCGGCCCCGTTTTGACTTTCTTAGTCAAGAAATTTTTGTAAGCCAATTTTTTACCCAAGACAGAGTAAAAGCTATAAAATTGCCTTTCAAAAAAAAAAAAAACCACCTATAAAAACAAACCTGAAGCACTCTGAGCTTGCCATAAAAAATATGTTGGTATAAACATTATAGAGGTCTTATTGATCCTCAATACCTAAACATAACATTGCTTTTAATAATAAATGAGAATGATATAAATATGCCAAATAAGAGTGCATTACCCTAAATAAAACCAGGAAATTGTAAGGCTTGATGTAAAAGTGAAATATGCTAATGGAACAATGTCTAGATTGTTCACATCAAGTATAACATTAAACCACGGAAGATGAAAGTGAGAAATTAATTAATTTTTAGGAATATTATTTATCTTTCTTTTACTGCACCTTTTACAGCCACTTCCCTAGAAGCCTTGCAATTCTAGGGCTGATTCATGGTTTGTAAGTCTGAAACAAGGCCTGACTGGGCCATGAGCCATATTCGTGTCAATGAAGCTATAGTCTCTGAATGTGGGGTTTTGAATGAGGTGGATCTTCTCCCTAGCTAGCTCCTGGTCTACCTTCTCCCCCCACCTCCATCCATGACTCACCTGAATCACCAGTCCAGTGTCAAATTCACGTCACGGAATTTCCGCAGATAAAGATCTCCTATTGTGCCTGCTGAATAATATTCAGGGTCTTTAGTATGAGTGTAAGGCATTTGGCCACTTGGTACCAGTCACTCCCCTTGGATCCAGCTTTCCTTCATGCCTGCCCCACCTCTTGCCTTCAGCTGCTCCTTGATACTGGCCTTCCCTGCATGCACTAATGCTTTGCTCATGTTATTCCTTTTGCCAAATGGCCTTCTTCACCCCCCAGGCTCCATGTGCTTGGTGAATTTCTTAGACTCAGTTTAAAGTTCCTTTTCTCTGTCATTTTCTATGATCGTTCTACCCACCCTTCCCAAGAAAAATTCCTTCCCCTCCCATATTCATGCTCGCATTGCGTGTCCTCATCCTCCACGTCCTGTTCTTCTCACTGAGTAGCATCACTCTGTTTCATGTGTCTGTCTCTCCTGGGAGACAGTGAATTCCATGTGACAGTCACGTCAGCTCAGAGTTTATGTGTTGCCTAGCACATAAGAGGCAAGTAATTTATGCTGAGAAAAATGGCATTTGTGGAATTTTTCATTCTCTTTGTACTTAAAACCCTTCTCTTACTCTGTGTCATGAAGTCAGATTGATCCTCTGAGGTAGGAGGTGCTTGCTTTTGGGTGACTCGCCTGGACACACATTGACATTGTGTTCAGATTCTTCTTTGCAGGTGTTCACTGATCTAGCTGCATTCACTCCTAACCCTGATTTCTCCACCAATACGGTGACTTCACTTTGTTTTACCATGTCATATTCTTGCATTTTTGAGCATTGATCACTTTCATTGCAATCTCTTCTATCAGGTGAGAGGTCAGCCCAGGGCACACTTTCCTAGATCCTAGAGCTATTATCTATCAACTTCATTTAGATTTATGAGGACTCATTTCCTTAGGAAATGATAATTTACCTGTAAAGCTATCTTTTTTTTATCCCTCTCCACATTGACCAAATTTTAAGCCTGGCCTCAGATAACATAGCTTCAGAATGGTTTGTGCTCACTGTTAACTTGTTTTGCAGCCTATCTTACCATCACGTGTACACTTAATTATGTCAGAAGCATGTTGTAGGGCAGGATTTTAGAAGCATAGTTTGATAAAAAGAAACATAAATTAGTCTGAACCAAAGCCCGAGAGATTGTCATGTTTGGCAGTTGTGCATTTATATGAATATGAGCCTTAATTGTTCTATCCCATTATTACTGTTCTAAAAAATAAGCCATTAATTTGATAATGTTAATTATTAATGAAAGTGCAGCAACTTAGGTTGTGCTGAGTATTAAAATTTAGACACTAATGTTATATAATTCTGATGTAAAAATACAAGGAAATAATATAATTCTAAATGAGGAAATAATTCCTATTCTTCATAATTCTTCAGTATTCTTCAGAGGTGCTTTAAACACTTCTCTCTCTTTTTTTTTTTTTTTTTTAACTCTCTGGCTGTTTCCTTTTTTCCTTTCCAAAGTTTGTCAGAGTTGTGACTTTCAGTTCATGAGAGAATAATCAAAGTTTCTCCTTTCAGTGATTTCTAACACTGTCATGCCCTTCATGTTGTCACACCTACTTTTCTCCATTTTTCTTCTCTACCCCCAAAAGAAATGAAGGCTTTTGGGTAATTGATTCATTTCAATTCAGCAGATATTTATGAAATATCTAATTGGTCAAATACTACGCTAAGTGTCATGGGTGACACAAAAATATAACTAAGATTTTGTCCTTGATCTCAAAAAGTGTCCAATTTAGAAATGACATAAAATTGTGTATTTGGACAACTACAATGCATACTGATATGTCATGCATATAGGAAGGGTGAATGAAGTGGAACATTAATTGATCTTTACAAGCAGGTAACCCTTTCCATCATGGAGAATGTTTCCATGCTATGTAGTATGAGGTGTTGTATGTGTTTCTCACCTAAGAGAATTCCTCAGGAAGAAAAGATATCAGGTCCTCAGACTAACAATTCACAATATGTATTTTCATATTAAAGGCTTTGAGAATATTTTCAATAGAATTTACTTCTGGTATAAGAGTTGGGGGGACAGAAATTTAAAAAGCCTCACTCTTTTGTGCCATTTCAAACTTAGTGCATGTTTTACTTAATATGAATGCAGGATGGGTGGCTGGCTGGCTGGCTTGACAAATAAATATATTCAGACATGCTACAATTCTACAGTAAAGAGACATAACTTAACTTTGTTTTACTTATTGCTTTCCAAGATTACTTGACCATGGAATCTTTTTATAAGATCACGCCTAGTAATAATATATGAAAGGAAACTAGTATTCCCTGGAAAACAGTTAAGGGAATATTAGTTCTGGAGTTTAGCTAAAATAAAAGGATTTTAAATCTTATATTTAAGTGACAAGTTCTGATAAGTGTTAACAAACCTCTCTATTCATGTAACAGAATTCACAGCCAGTTGTGTACCTGATTTATAGTGTAGCCTGTATCAACTCTCAGGGTCTCTTTGACCTTAGATACTGTGCCAGTTTGAAACTATTATGTACCCCAGAGAAGCCATGTTTTAATCCTGATCCAATCTTGTGGGGCCAGACCTATTGTTTAGCGTGGGAAACTTTGATTAGATTGTTTCCATGGAGATGTGACACGCCCAGTTGTGGGTGTGGCCTTTAGAGTGGATGGACATGTGATTCTAGCCATTCAAGATGGGTCTTGATTAGTTTACTAGAAACCTTTGAAAGGGGAAACATTTTAGATTAACCTTAGAGGCAGATGCTTGGAGAACCCCTCTTTTTTTTAATATATCTATTTTTTTATTGGAAAATCATCACACACATAGAGTTCATACATGTACACTCAGCAGCTCACAATATAATCACATAGTTGTGTATTCATCACCGTGATCATTTTTAAAACATTTGTATCACTCCAGAAAAAGAAACAAAAAGAAAAATCTCATATATCCCATACCTCTTACCCCCTCCCCCCATTGATCACTAGTATTTAAATCTACCCAATTTCTTTTACCCTTTATCCCCCCTAATATTTATTTATTTTTATCCGTATTTTTTTAGTCATCTATCCATAACCTGGATAAAAGGAGCATCAGACACAAGGTTTTCACAAGTGCACAATCACATCATAAAAGCTATATCATTATACAATCATCTTCAAGAATCAAGGCTACCAGAAACCAGTTCCACAGTTTCCAGTACTTCCCTCCAGCCACTCCAATATGCCATTAATTTAAAAGTGAAACATATATAATGTATAAGAGTAACCTCCAGGATAACCTCTCAATTCTGTTTGAAATCTGTCAGCCCGTGAAACTTTATTTTGTCTCATTTCTCTCTTCCCCCTTTTGGTCAAGAAAGCTTTCTCAGTCCCATAATGCCAGGTCCCAATTTATCCTGGGAGTTCTGTCTCATGTGGCCAGACAGATTTACACCCCTGGGAGGCATGACCCACATAGTGGGGAGGGCAGTGAGTTCACCCTGCCAACCTGGCTCGGAGAGATAGTCCACATCCGAGCAACAAAAGAGGTTTTCTGGGAGTGATGCTTAGGCGTAATTAAAAGTAGGCTTAGCTTCCTCTTTGCAGGAATAAGTTTCATGGGGCAAACCCCAAGATGGAGAGAGCTCAGCCTATTGATTTGGTTGTCCCCACTGCTTGCAGAAATATCAGGAATTCTCCAAATGGGGAAGTTTAATATTTCCACATTTCACCCCCAGCCCCCCAAGCGGACTTTGCAAATACTTCTTTATTCACTGTCCAAATTACTCTGGGATACATCAGGCATCACACTAACTTGGACAAACCAACAAGACCTCGCACTCTATTCAAGATCCATGTACTTTCTCCCATGGTGCTCCTGTAAGCCGTTGTTTCTTCCTTACCTGAGAATCTCATTTAAAGTGGAACCCAGATCCTTCCTCCATCAGGCCTTTCAATGTGAGACAGTACAGAGGCTTGCTAGCCTCTTTCTGCCTGCCTCCTTACTTTTGGTTCAGTTTTTCTTTTTTATTTAATTTTAATACCTACTTAATTCTGTTGCATATACATATGCACATTATACTTGTAAAAATCTGTTTTACCTGCCTTAAATTATGAGCATGGTTGGGACAGACTATTTCTATTGAATTGGGTATCACAACCGTCAGGAAAGCCTTATATAGGGAGTTGGTGAACTCTGTTGTTTTCTAATTTTTGTTCTGTGATCTGACCATTTTCCTAAGACAAAAATTAATAAATAGCACCCTTTTCTGGGAAAGACTCACAGCGGGTTTTATTCTATCTGGTTCCTAAGGAGATTCACACCCAGTATCAACCAGGGACCTGTACTGAATGTCATTTCCATGATATGTGAGTTTCCATTGCCCACTCTTCTGATTTCCCTCACTGTTTTGTTTCTCTCTTTTTCTGCTTATCATCATTTCCATGCTATCTAAGTTTTCCATTTGTTTATGTGAACTGTTGCAGTCATCTGGTAAGAATGCTTGAGGGTCAGCTGTGAACAAAGCAAAACAGTGGTAAGGGATAAGAGAATACCGAAAGCTATGACATAGTCTGTGTTCTTTCCCCTGCTTCCCCTTTTAGAACTTATAATGTAATTGGAGAGATAAAGTATGCTTGGAAAATTGCTGAGAAATTTGCAGTACTCACAGGAACATGACAGACAAGTTTGTTTCAGAGTTTCCAGAAGGGATAGAGCAACATGAGCCGCATTGGTGACTTGATGGAGAAAGTTTTGCAGTGAAAGTAGAACTTGAATCTTAAAGAATGCTCACTGTTTAGCTTATTTGAGGGATAGGGAAGGGCATTTGTTACAGTTGGAACTCATACTAGAGAGAATTGAAGATGAGAGTGAGTAGAGAAGGTAGGACAAGGGCTTGGAGATCAGGTGGATAAAACTGGACTTGAACCTATAAGTCAAGTATTTTAAGAAACAACTTGAATTTTTGTAAATTTTAAATTTTGATTGGGAGAAAAATGTCTCTTTTAAAGTATGTTTCAAAGTAATTTATGTAAACACTGGAGCGTAATTGGAGATTTTGAATTTGGGAAGTGATGTGATTGAAGCAGAATTTCTGGATGGCTAATCTTCCAGTATATGTAAAAGGCCTTGAAGATGATAGAATTGAAAGGAAGAAGATTTCAATCAGGAGGCCATGGTCCAAGATGAGTAAAACATATGGATAAAAAATAGATAACTAATAGAGGGGACAAAGGGTAAAACAAATTGGGTAGATGGAAATACTAGTGGTCAATGAGAGGGAGGGGTATGGGATGTGTGAGTTTTTTTCTTTTTGTTTCTTTTTCTGGAGTGATGCACGTGTTCTAAAAAATGATCATGGTGATGAATGCACAACTATGTGATGATATGGTGAGCCATTGATTGTACACCATGTATGGAATGTATCTGTGTAAAGATTTATCAATAAAAATATTAAAAAAATAAAAAACAAACAAACGAAAAATATTATAGAGTCCCTTAAGGATCTGAAAGGGGAAATAATATACATATATATATATATATATATATATATGTATGTATGTATGTATGTATGTATGGAACCATTACCCTCCCCATTACATAGTACAAGCCATTCAGGGGTGAAATTCTCCCTGGCAACATGGGGCATGACTCCCAGGGATGAGTCTGGTCTTAGAATTTAGGGATCAACAATGCCTTCCTGACCAAAAAGGGGAAAACAAGTATAACAAAATAAAGCATCAGTGGCCTAGGGAGATCAAATGGAGTCAGGAGGCTATCCTGGAGGGTGCTTTTATGCAAGCTTCACTTAGATAGTGCTAATTGCTATGGTTTTCTAAACTCCAGTCTACATCACTCCTGTTGATGCTGGAGAACACCTAGGGCTCGAACTGAGATTCTATGAATGCTTCATCCACTAGGTTTTCCTTCCTGGAACATATAATTCCTGGAGGATTCTTAGGTCAGTTAAATCTGGAAACCCAGAGGGACCAGCCTCTCCAGGATTATCAATTAATTACATCCGTCATCCTTTAGTATGGACACCCCTTCTCAGCATGAAAAAGGCTGAACAGGCATTGCCCAAAGATCCCTATAGATTGGGAGAGGGATCAAAGGTGAAGGAGGAGGTATATCAGAGAAAATGGGATTTAACAAATGAGTATGACTGCTAAATCACTGTACTGACATTTCTTCTAGCCTCCAGTGTTTTGGAACAATTAGAAGGAAAAATCTAAGATGATAGAATGGTAGCGCATGACAAACTCTGGGATCTGTTCTGTAACTGCTTGTTGAAGTGTTGAAGTGTGCTTTGAAAATTATTGTTTTTTTTCTTTCTTTGCTTTGTATAAATGTTATAGTATACAATAAAAAAAAAAAAGAGAGACCATGGTCCAAGTACAAGGCAAAGCTGTCTGGCTTGGGCTGTGTGGTAGGAATGCATAAACATGTTTAATAGCTGTCTTAGGTCAGGTTTCCCAGAAGCAAACCTTGAGAGGAGGATTCAGGTGATGGTGTTTTGGTTTGCTAAAGCTCCTGGAACACAATATACCAGACATGGATTGGATTATATAAAGGGGATTTATTTCCTTACTAGTTACAATTCTAAGGCCATGAAAATGTCCAAATTAAGGCACCAACAAGAGGATTCCTTCTTGGAGGAAAGGCAGCCAGTGTCTGGAACATCTCTGTCAGCTGAGAAGGCACATGATGATGTCTGCTGGCCCTTTGCTCCGGTTCATTGCTTTCAGCTTCTGATTACAGCAGCTTTCACTCTAAGAGTCTGCGGGTCCCCACTTATCTTCTCCAGGGCAAACTCTGGATTTCCTTTCTTAGCTTAGCATCTCCAAACATCTGTGTCTTGGTTTCATTTCTTTGCCTTCCATGTTTGTTCGGAGCTCTTTCTCTGTGAGCTCTTTTAAGGACTCCGGTAAACTAATTAAGACCCACTTGAATGGGCGGGGTCACATCTCCATCTAATCAGAAGGTCCCACCCACAAATGGGAGGGTTGCAAATCCATAGAAACAGTCACGTCAAAAGATCTCACATAAGCAACAGGTCTGCCCCCACAAAATTGGATTAGGATTAAAAGAACATGGTTTTTGTGGGTACATAATAGTTTCAAAACAGTACAGATGGGAATTAAGGAAGTGCTTCCAAGTGAAAATAGCAAGGGGGTTAGGGGGAACAAAACAGAGTAGTAGCAGAGGAAAAGGACAGGTGTGATTTCAACTGAGTCCAGTATCATCCCCATCTGGGAAGGGACTCCAGCATTCAGCATCCCAGAAGCATACACAGAGAAGAACGTAGTTGGATTTAACCAGAGTTTGGTGCTAGTCAA
Source organism: Myrmecophaga tridactyla (assembly GCA_004026745.1). Classification (NCBI taxonomy): domain Eukaryota; kingdom Metazoa; phylum Chordata; class Mammalia; order Pilosa; family Myrmecophagidae; genus Myrmecophaga; species Myrmecophaga tridactyla. The sequence goes on along the minus strand of PVIY010023354.1, from coordinate 8,925 downwards.
GTGAGTATAATGGAGGGGAAAAGATTGAAGGAGTTAAATGTTTGGAAGAAATTTATTATGGTGATGGGCTGTGGAATTTAGCTCACATATAGAAAAATTTGGTAAGATCAATGAATTAGAGTTCTTGGTGTGGTCAAAGAATTATATGACTTGGATGTACTACATAAATCGACCAAAGTTAATAGTCAGAAGGAGAAAATGCCTGAGTTTGAGATTGAGGTGCTGCAATTTTTCTAGATAGGGTCAAAAATAAAATTTAGGGAGTGGTCAGCCTGGGTGAGCTAGAGGAAAAGATTTCTGAAGAGAAAGAGATCAAAGAAATGAGAAACTACAGTGTTCAATAAATTATGCATGTAGATGCTAAGATTTCCAAAAATAATGACAGGAGTAGGAGTGCAAAACCTTCAAAGTTCTTTATACTTCTGCTTAAACAAATACCAACAAAGGGAAATAAAAACAGAACAGACTTTGTAAAACATTCTAAATGGGTGAGCGATTAACTTCACAGGAGCATTTATTCATATTGGCACCTAAAGCGTTTATAAATACAAAGACAATGTCAAACCTACATAGTTTCCATTAATAATTATTCAGTGTCTCCCTGGATTCCTGATCAAAAGCTGTAGGGTCATTGGGGAAAAGATTTTGAATTCTCTATGGAGGTAATAAAGAGACAACTATGGGTCACTATTAATTTAATTCAAGGAAATAGCCTGCATTGGGTGGGGGTGGGGCATAATGGATGTACCTTTGGCAATTTCATTATTTTGAGTATAATCATTGGATGTATGCTAACTTGTTCCCAAAGGGACTTCTGATAATCTTTGTCCCAAACATAGCATAGTACATGATCTTGGAACAAACAGTGAACAATATTGGATGAAAGATAAATTCTCAGAAGAGTAAAGCTAATATGTACAGGAATTGAGAAGCTTTCATGTTCATTCAGTTTATAATATATATCTTACACTTGTATATATTCTTTATTTACTTATCTTATACCCAACTAGAAAACTTTGAGGATTCATATATTCTATTTCTTTATTTTTAACATCTGATCTGTTTACATGTTTGTTTGTTTAAACACATTCTCTACTGTACCCCACTACACACAGAGTTAGCAAATTGAGTTCATCGAGTAACTATGAAATGGGATTCATATTTAGCAGATGAGGTGACTAGAAGATGGGAAGTTGTAAGAAGATGTATTTTTTGTTGAGAGGAAATATAGTGATAGAGCAATGGGATAAGAGAAACAAGTCTTAAGACTAAACCCCTTTTTGCCAACTATAAGGAATGAATATTTTAAGTTTAGTTTCCTCATCTGTGCATTGTGATACAAATTTCTATTATAATTAGAATAAAATAGAGAAAGAAGTTTTTTTTAAAAAAGCATTGCAACTCTTAAAATATAGGATATCATTTAAGCATAGAAGCATAATTGTTCCAAAACGTTGAGTGTGCTCTAGAGGGTAACTCAAAGATGATAAGAAGTTTTTTTTTTTAATTTTGGGGGGATTCCCTTATTTGTTACTGCAAATGCCAGAATATACTTTTGGATTTCAAGACCCACCTGTGGAAAGATATTGATGAATGAGGCATATAATATAAATCTCAAGATCTCGGACAAGAGTGGTATCAGCAGTGCAGGACTAAAGGTAAACGCTGGCATTTGGTTGTCACTTGGAAATAGGGTTGACTACAAAGCAAGTGCCAGAGACAGCTTGACCAGTTGTAGATTGAAATGGCCTCTGCATTCATGGAGCTTTTACACTAGAGGGAGAGGAAGACATGAATCACATGATCATTGAAATAAACATATAATTGCAAACTGGGAACAAAAGGCTGTAAAGGAAAAAAAAAATGGTTATTAACTAGTGGGGCCTAGGGGCCTAATTAAATATAGGGAACCAGGGAAGACCTCTCAGAAGTGATGTTTACAGGAGACGTGAAGATGGGTGCTACAAGGGTAGAAGCCTGTTCTGGGTGGTGGCTGAGAGACAGAGCAGTCCGTACTCCACACAAAAGCAATTGTATGAATAAGCTGAATGGGCAAGAGCTAAGTATGTCTTGGGAACATAAAGAAAGACGTTTAATAACAGCTCTTTATTTTTGTTCTTTGGGCTATGAATATCCACAGGACGACAATGATGATTGCTGTCCGAGTGCAAGGATTTGTAGGCCGACAGATTTTTAAACTCATCTGAATGACCAAACTATATTACATACGATCTACATGTTTAAACTACACAATTCAAACAGAGAATTTGAGATGGATAACTCACAGTGGCTTGGTTTTTCAGGTTGGAATTGTACAATATGGAGAAAACGTAACCCATGAGTTTAATCTCAATAAGTATTCATCGACAGAAGAGGTCCTCGTTGCAGCAAATAAAATAACCCAGAGAGGTGGCCGCCAGACCATGACAGCCCTTGGAATAGACACAGCAAGGTATATGTATAGAAAAATATAAACCAAAGTAAATGACTATACAAAAATAACTGCTTTCAACCTAACCCTTTTGTGATGTTGATTGTACATTTACTATGGTAATATCTTCAAGACAGCTTGTTTAAAACCAGATTCAACTGATCAGCTATTATTTACAGGGCCAGAATTTTTACACCACGATCTCGCCATCCTTTTCATCTTTTCCTGTCATTCCGAGGCTTTAACTCATGAAGATTCAATCAAAAAATCACTGCAGTCTATTGCATCATGTTCTCCAGCACTGAGACAATATTAATAAATATTTCCCCCTTTTATTCTTTGTTTCCAGTTTTGAGAAGTCTCAATCTAAAAGACTTGTTTTAAAAAGTAATCCACTTCTACTCGGTATATATTTATATCCTAGGATATCTACATATTTTTCAGTACTTGATTTGGAGTTATTGAAACTTTTAAATACATCATTTAACTTGAGGCAAATTAAATATGTGAAACTGATGATCAGTGCAAAGACTGAAAGAAATAGGAAAACATTAATGATGTGTAATGCTCTCTCCTTCTTTCTTACTTTCTCTAAATTCTTTCCTGTTTATACCCCTGCCTCATTCTGCAGCTTCTTTAATGCAGAGCACATAACCTGCTCTGTGGCTGGACTTCTTTTCATAAGAACCTACACATTACCCTCCTCTTACAATGTAGAGCATTTCATCTTCTGTACTTTTTCCTATCTCATTCAGCTCTGATCTCCTGCCGTATCCCCCTTTTGTCACTCTAAAGCTTGAAAGTTCCTGAACAAAAAATAATATCAAAATAAAAGGAAAGCTAATAAATAGTTTGACTACTGTTAAGAATCCTGTTAGGTATCTTCAGCTTTTGTACTCTCACCTAATTTTAAAGAGCTTAATTTCTTAGCTCTCACTTCTGCCTGCTAAGATCAGTGTTTTAAGAATATAAAAATAGTTCATGTGTATAAACCATAGAATGGGTAGGTATTCAAAATGTTAAAATTCCATGTGCAGCTTTAGACTCAAAAATGTTAGAAAAGCATGTGGTTGTAGTTATTCGGGGCCCAAAAGGAAATAACCACAAGCAGATGGGGATATTTTACATTTACCTGCCTGCAGGATTACCAATTTACATGTACAAAGAGTGCACAAGTCTAGGTATTCTGAATGCAACCTCTTAAATAATTCACTAAATGTGGTCATGCATTCAAAGTAAGTCAAAATGTTCTGAAAGCGTTGAGCCTGTAGGGAGCTCTGCATTTGCCAAGGCAGTCACGTAAGAATGAATATTCATCTTTGAAAACTAACAGAAGAAATATTTTGGTTGCTTTTGCTCTTGCATAAATACCATTCTAAATACCCATCCCTATATGTTTTTTGCACGTTCCACAAAGTGTCTAACTGTAGGAATCAAAGATAATTGAGTTTTGAATATGAACAAAAAGTTCATAATAGTGTTAATAGATGTTCTTGTAGCTTAGTTTTTCATATTTAAGTGTATTTTAATTGCTTTGTTGCTCCTTCCAGGCAGTTCGAGTTGCAAACAATATTTTACCTCCATTTTCAGTATCTCCCATTTCATTTTGTTTTCCCCTCTCCATGAATCTCAGATTTTCTTTCCTTTCAATAGGTTTACAGTGTCTAATTATAAGGCCTGGATTCTCCATGTCTCCAGGAAAGGGATCTTCCTGGAATATACACATTTTTAAAAGCATGCAGAATGGTGACTACTTAAATCCGAGAAAGGACACTGGGTAGTGTTGTTTTGGGGACAAGGGCAATTGACTGGGGAATATATTTGAAATAGAAAGATGTATTCAAGAGCTCAGTCAATGACAATCTTATATAATGCTGCTCCCGGATTCTGAGCTACCCACCAGCTCTTCTGCAAGAAAGTTCACTTAATCATCTCCGTCTGCTGATATTCATTCAGTTATGACCTTGATCTTCAATCAGTAAGTTTTTGTGATCTTTAAGGAATTAGAGCTGCAAAAAAGGACTGAATCTCACATGATATCCATACTTCTTTTAAGGACCAGTCTTTGGGCCGGCAACAATGGCTCAGTAGCAGAGTTCTCACCTGCCATGCTGGAGACCCAGGTTCATTTCCTGGTACCTGCCCGTGCAAAAAAGTAAAAAAATAAAACAAAAAAGACCAGTCTCTAATGTTTGTTTTCACCTTTGTTAGTACACTTAAAGAAGTGAAAACAAAATCTATTTGTGCAGGGTGGAGGGCAGAAATACGGTACTTCATTGAACGATTTTTTAAAAATACTCTTCTTATTATTTTGAAAAATTTAGAAAAATAGAAAAGTACAGATAGTACAACAGAATCCCAGGTACCCAGCACAAAGAATTGACACTTAACTTTTGGCCGTATTTGCTTCAAATTCTTTTAAAGGAAAAATATGCCCAGAAAAAGTTTCCTTTGTTCACATCACCAGTTCACAAAAATACCTATTATCGTGTGACCACTGTGTACCTACTGTATAACTAGTGTGTATTGTGCAAATTGTTTGGAATGTAGTTTAAGAGAGGTAATTTCTTTGGCATATCCCAACTGTTTTTCCTCATACTAAAAGTAAAATATTTAAATGGATCATTTAGTACAATGATTACTTCAATTTATACCAAAATCTAAAAATATTATATGAAATACTCTCAGTGTTTCAAACTCAAGTAAGATATACTCCCCTCTTCCAAGACTCTGGAAAAGAAAGTGCATGGAGTAAAAGGAAACAGTGAGGAGAAGGAAAGTGTGTGTGTGTGTGTGTGTGTGTGCGCGCGCGTGCACGCGTGCATGTATGTAGAATACATAAAGCAAATAAAAACTTGTTTATTTCCCCTATCTTCCATCTCTTTCCATAAATCTTGGTTGAATTAAATTAAAATTCCGTTCTCTGCAGTTAGGTTATAGCATTTTTCCTCTCTATCCATTCCACCTCTTCCCACTTACCCCCAGCAGTCTGTGTCCCAAAACCTAGTTCAAACAAATTCTTTGTACCCAACCCAGCTCATCCTTGACCTCTATAACCCAACTGACTGCCCAGTCACTGACTCAGACAACTGCCATCTGGAGCTTTTTATTCCTGTGTCTGACTTCTTCCCCCATACCCAGAACATTCTCAGGCTGTCACAGCCACACAAATATCCTGTTCTCTCTCATCTCCCCTCGTCAGCTCAGAGGATATCCAGACTGTTCTACAAATATCAGAGTAGGTGTGGAGGGAAGTGAAGACTAAAGCAAAAGCTTCTGCCAGATGCAGAAGAAAAGAGGCCTGTGATGCAAGAGGAAGGAGCGGCTTGGAGAGTATTTACAAAACTGACCTTCTGAACATCTGATGTATGCACCAGTCATACCCTCTCTTTGAATTTTCCAATGAATAAAGTACCGCTTACTGCCTTTTGTATATGGGATATGTGGAGGTTAGCAAAATGGTGACCTCTCTATCATCTGGAATAAATAAAGCTGTTATAAATTACCACCATCATGCCTCCCAGCTTGAACAATGGGTGTTAATGTTGATCTTGGAGGGAAGCACTGAGCTACTTAAAGTTGTCAGCATTTTAGTTTGATTGCTTTGCCTAGTCTTGGGATGGTGTTTTATTTGCCTCTCTTGTATCTGTGATTACTTCAGGAAAGAAGCTTTCACGGAAGCCCGGGGTGCCCGAAGAGGGGTGAAAAAAGTCATGGTTATTGTGACGGATGGTGAGTCCCATGACAACCATCAACTGAATAAAGTCATCCAAGATTGTGAAGATGAAAGCATACAGCGATTTTCCATAGCTGTAAGTAAATTGCTAGAGATGGTTTTCAAACTTTGAAGACTAGAGCTATATGCATGCCATGGTAATTTTATGAAAGTTACACACACAAGATTGAAAAGGAAACATTTCCCCACTTGACGGCAGGGTTGGGTTCTCAGTGCCCAGCACAGTGCCAGGCCAAATAGGCACTCAAGAAACAATTCTTGAAAGAAATGAAGGAAAAAGGAAGGAAGGATGAAAGGAAGAAAAGATGTAAGATCAAGAAAAGAATGACAAGAGAAAGAGAGACAGAAATAGGGAGAGAAACAAAGAATGAAGAAAAGAAGGAAAGAGCATGGGAAGGAGGAAAAACAAAGGATGGAAGGGGAAGAAATGTAGGAAGAAAGGAAGGATAAAGATTGAAAGAAACTGAAAAGATATAACAGATAATGATTACATTATCTGCTGAATAATATTTCTTTTTACAATTTGGGTGGGTGAAAAAATCAGAACATGAATCTTATAATAAGCTATTAAAAGTCCCCAATGATATTTCCAAACCTGCAAGTCAAAGAGTTGTAGGAAAGAAGCAGAAGTTGACCAAATTCTATGACTGCCCTGGGCAGCACAAGGACTTTCATGAGAAAAGTTCCCCGCTATGCACGGTAAGACTTTGCTACATGACTGTTTAATTATGGGTGATCCTATGCACATGCCATCTCTTGGCATTATTAAGGAATGAGGAGGAATCAGGCAATAATTATCATTGCTTACTCACTCTGTCCAGAGCTATGTCTTCTGTGCAACCAATTTGAAGCAGCCAGCAGCTATAAAAATGTGTTTTTCCATGATTGCATGAAAGCTGAACAAGAGGGGAGAAACTAGGACAAGAGCAAAGGAAATTTTTCTTTGGTCCCAAGGGAAAACTGCTTTTGATAACGTAGGAAATATCATATATAAAGTACATTATGCTATTTGTGAGCAATGTATACACGCAAAGCAATACATTATTCATAACATTCACATCTCAGTATGTGGAAAAACGGACCATTAATCTGAATACTTCACGGATCTTATGAGTGACTCTTTTTAAATCAACTTGTAATAGCTCCTTGAAAACCCAGTCTTCATGGTACCACTCCATGGAAAGGGACATTCAGAAAAAAAGACATAAAAAGTCTACCATTCCAACACAGAAGGTACTTTAGCAACTTACAATGGTTTCTTATGCTTGTGCTGCATTCTTTTCTTGTCTCACAGGGCACCCCAAAGAAAGTAGGGTAGCTTTTATTTTCCCCACTTTACAAAAATGGAAACTGAGGTACAGTGTGCCCACGTGACTAATCCATGTGGCCGTTTCCAGGATCCACCCTTGACTCGGTGTATGACCAGCTGCCCTGGGCTGCTCTCTCCCTTCCCCATTTCTCTCTCCTGCTTCCACAGCTCTCCTCTTTCCCCTGACTCTCCAGGACCATAAAACACCACAGTTCTCTCCACCTCCTCCCACTTTGTAGCAGAGCAGAAATTTACCAGCAGAGACAACAGCACATGCCATTTTGTATCATAGCCCCAAGGGACAAAAGACCCACGAAGAGTCATTTTCCAGAAGTGAGAAGTAGTAAGGTGAGGGTGGGGGGAATGCAGGGCACTTCCTTTTGGAGTCAGAAGACTGCTGTTCAAACTTTACCTTTGCTGTGGGCTGGCTTTGTGACAGTGGACACTGTTGCAATTGAAATGTAACCCCACAAGAGGTATGTTAAAGTTCCCCTCTCCAGTACCTCAGAATGTGACCTTATTTGGAAATAGGGTCATTACAGATGGAAATGGGCAAGTTAAAATGAGATCATATTGGGAGGGTAATGGTGACGCCACGGGCAGAGTTCCCGTCTGCCATGCCAGAGACCCAGGGTCAATTCCTGGTGCCCACCTGTGCCGGTTTGAAAGGATGTATGTCCCCTAGAAAAGCCATGTTTTAATCTTAATCCCATTTTGTAAAGGCAGCCATTTCTTCTAATCCCTATTCAGTGTTGTATGTTTGAAACTGTAATTAGATCATGTCCTTGGAGATGTGATTTAATCAAGAGTGGTTGTTAAATTGGATTAGGTAGAGGTGTATCTCCACCCATTTGGGCGGGTCTTGATTAGTTTCTGGAGTCCTATAAAAGAGGAAACATTTTGGAGAAAGACAGAGATTCGGAGAGAGCAGAGAATGCTGCAGGACCACAAAGCAGAGAGACCACAGCCAGTGACCTTTGGAGATGAAGAAGGAAAATGCCTCCTGGGGAGCTTCATGAAACAGGAAGCCAGGAGAATAAGCTAGCAGATGATGCCATGCTTGTCATGTGCCCTTCCAGATGAGAGAAGAACCCTGACATGTTCACCATGTGCCTTTCCAGCTGAGAGAGAAACTCTGACTGTGTTCGCCATGTGCCTTCTCACTTGAGAAAGAAACCCTGAACTTCATCAGCCTTCTTGAACCAAGGTATCTTTCCCTGGATGCCTTAGATTGGGCATTTCTATAGACTTGCTTTAATTGGGACATTTTCTTGGCCTTAGAACTGTAAACTACCAACTTATTAAATTCCCTTTTAAAAGCCATTCTCTTTCTGGTATATTGCATTCCAGCAGCTAGCAAACTAGAACATTGCCTGTATTAGGATTCTCTAGAGAAACAGAATCAACAGGGAACAGTTGCAGATATAAAATTTATAAAAGTGTCTCACG